>PVIR01001774.1:0-90072 GCA_004026965.1 Petromus typicus
AGACTTTTCATTAAGAGAAAGTGCAATGGGGGATTGTAGGGCTCCTCTTGGTGACCTAGCTGGAGACTCAGGTCACTTGGAACCTGGCAATAACAGTGAAAACTGTCTTCATTTTGGTGTGACCAACTGACATTTCAGCTTCAAAACTGTGTATGACAAAGAACCAGTCAAGTGGTAGGGAAAAACCATAATGAGAAAATAACATGAGCACCAACAATGTCACTTTTAGAAACAGATATTGATACACCGGCTGCTGGTTATAGCAGTGTTCATGATGGTCAGGGGTGAATACAGTGTCTTCAGTGTCAGTGTATTGAAGTTCTTTGGCTCGTTCTTGTGGGATTAAGATTAATGTCTTGTTGTGTCTCTCCATTTGTTTTGTTTGGCTGAAATACATTACAAAATGACATTTTATCCTCAAATCAGAGGTATGGCTCTTTTTAAATAACATTTCTTATACAAGGACATTCCAATTGCCATTCTTCCTTCCTCAGTAATGAGCAGGTGGGGTACCCCACACTTATAATTCCAGCACTTCAGGGGACTGAGACAGGAAGCTCAAATGTAGAAGCCACACCTAGACAAATCAGCAAGATCTTGTCTCAAAACCAAAAGGGGATCTGAGTATGTAGTCCAGTCAGAGACCCAGTACCATAAAAAAGGAAGAAATATTTACAACAGCAGCTCAATTTCACCTAATACCTTACACATATTCAAAATTCTCCAACTATCTCTAAAACATATTTTATACTTTCAAACCAGGGTCTAATAAATGAACACATAATCCAATAATTGGAAGATGTGCTTCAGATATTGCTTTCTACAACAGCTTTATTGAGATAGAATTTATAGATGGAAATCTGTATAGATGTGATGTGAAGAGTTTGTTGAGTTTGGACATATCCCTCCTGCTGTGAACCAGGACCACAGACACGGATAAGCATATCTATCTCCTCCGGAACTTCCCTCAGCACTCTCCACACACACACTTTGTGTTAAAAAACTAAACATGAAATCAACCTTCTTAGCAAACAAAGTTTAAGGGACTTAAACTGTAATACAGGGACTAGGAAGTACACCAGATCCCTAGAACGTGCCTTCAATAGCGGAAACTGCATCTGTAGACTACCACTTCCTCACTTTGCTTCTCTCAGCCCTTGGCAAACATCATCCTACCTCTCAAGTTTATTTTCATCTACAAATCACCTCTCAGCTCCCTTTTTTTCTTGATATTGGCTAGTTGAAGAAAAATGAAGCAGTTTGTTCTGCAGAACAGCCTATCTTCCAGATTTTTCTTACTGTTTTTTCATGATGTTATTTAATTTGTTCCTTTACCTTTCTGAGTTTCTATAAACTAGACACTGGATCTGAAGACTATTAAATTCTGAATTAATATTTTGGACAAAAGTACTTCATGAAGCTTCACATAGGAAAGCACCCAGTTTCAGGATGTTATGTGGTTCCAGGAGGCAGGCCAGCTTCCGCGTTGTGCAGATGCACTCTCCTTTCATACTAGGAGACAATCTGTGGGCACTGGCACCCTGAGAATATCTGTATTTACTTTAGCCTCTATGAATGATTCTGTTGTATCTAGGTAAATTTGCTGGGAGTTGATAACAGTGATTTTTCTAATCATTTCCACATGTATTAACTGGACTATTCCTGTTAAGCAAAGACTTCCTTCATCAGTGTGAGCTCCTCTGTGTGCATTCTGGACATGCAGTTTACACAGGTAAAATAAGACAAACACTTAATTCTCTCATGGTTTTTCTTTTGAGACATGATCTCACTTTGTGGTTCAGGCTGGCCCTGAGCTCAGCCTCAAACTCACATCACAGCAATCCTCCTGCTTCTGCCTCCCGAGTGCTGGGATTACAGGCGTGAGTCACGACGTCCGGCACTGTGGTATGTGGTACTGATTGCTGCTGGGTGTGAGTTCAGCAGTATTGTTGTATATGGTTAGTGGGGATCAAACCGGGTCCTTGAACTTACAAGGCAGGCACCAGAACCACTGAGCTAAATCCCCGGCCTCTCTCTCCCATTTTAATTATCACTTTTACAGTAAGACATGTGTCTTAGTCTCTTTTGGCTACTATAACAAAATACTTCTGACTGGGTGACTCATAAAAAACAGAAACGTATTGCTCATGATTCCAAAGGCTAAAAGTCATGATCAAGGGATTCGCAAGTCTGGAGTCTGGTAGACGCCTGCTTCTCATCTCACAGGCTGTTTTATATCCTCACAGGGTGGAAGGTAGTTTCCTTTACCCTTTCCCACTAAAGCATGAATCCCATCATGAGTGCAGAGCCCTTATGATGGTCATTTCCCCATGGGCCCCTGTAACACCATCACCTTAGTAGTAGAATGCTTCATGTGAAGGATTTGAACACATGAAGTTGAGGGAATTCAGACCACGGCAGGATGTGTACACTATTTTCAGGTGAAAAATAAGACTTTCTCTCCCTCACACTCTCTCTCTCTCTGCTTTTTCCTCCCTCGTCTCTCCCATAAACTTATAAAAGTATATCTTATTTCACTGTGAAATAGAAAATATTCAAATGGTAAAGGAGGATGGGGTATATAATGTGAGGGGAAATGTGATGGTAAAAAAGGAAACAAAGCTCATGTATATGGGCCGGGGGGTTGTAAGGTGGGCAACGGAATGTAAAAAATGAGAATTAAGATGTATCATATCCTGGTACAAATTTTCAATGTCAATTGTGATTATGATGTATATATAAAATAGACCAATAAAATCAATCACTTAGTAAATTTTTAAGTATATATTAAATATATTTTAAATAATTTGAACAGGTCTCTCCTTTCCAGTGGTCATTTGTCCCGTGTTTGACCACATGGAGCTACTTTGAGTTCCTTTTCCTACCCCTACATATAGTCACTACTGACTTCCCTTTTACCCTGCAGTCTTCATGTATGAACAGGAATCAGGCATTGCACATACAATTGTCTATAGTTACTGGAAGCCTGAAAAACTCAGGAGGGAGGTGAACTCAGAACCACTTCCCAGAATAAAAAGAAAGTTTATGACATTGTGGTAAGGAACCAGAAAAAAAAAACTATAAAACATATCAAATAGACATTACAGGGATGGGGAATAATCACACACCAACAAATCAAAAGTAAATATGAAATAACCTCAGGATCTTTTTACAAGGTACATGGAGTTTATGTACAGTTGGTTTTAGGTTAGAATGTGACATTTAAAAATAGTCAAAGATCAATCAATAAATAAAAGTAGTCAATACACCCCCCCTTCAACAAAAGGGAAGAGAAAAATGAACAGAGGAGTGAGGATAAAAAACAGTGATGCAGTTAGAGAAAGAGAGAGAGAGAGGGAAGGAGGGAGAAATCTGATTTAGTTGTGAAAATTCTCAAATACAATCACAACTCCTATCGTGTTCACCCATCACCCCCACCTCATCCCCAGGTCCTAGTTCTGAGTTACCTTGCTCTTTAGCCCCATTTAATTCCTGATTAATTCTTTGTTCTAAAATTGCCTTTATGTCTTTTGTATTTTTTGTGACTTAAGTCAATAAGGATTATTTCTTCTATTGTTCTGCAAAGAAAATCCAAAGAATTAAGCCATTTCCCCAGAATATCACCAAATCATTGGTTAATGAAGAAAGCTCTCCCAACACAAAGTCATTCAAACTGTTAGGTATTTCGTGGTGTCAGTTGTTTAAAATCACAAATTGATGCCGTCATCCAAATCTAGTTATTCATTTGTAAAAGCAAAGCTTAATTGCAGGTTTTTGCAGCAAATTAACCATCATGGAGTTGGCAGTAAAATGTTTCAAAGAAGGTCAAGGATGAGATTACGTTAAGGCTGAGCCAGAGCCTGGCAACAGGATCCGAGTGCTCGCTTCTCCCATCAGTTACTAAAGAAAAACAAAGACTTAAGGTCTGAGGGTCCCCACACCAGCTCCAGAAAGGATCAAAATGGCCTCAATCATTATATGTATCTCAAAACTTTCCATTTCGTAACAATGGCTTCTCATGCGTCTCCTCAAAGATTTAAAATCTAAGAATGAGACAGAGTTACATAGATAAGGAGGAAAACACTTCAGGAGGAAAGTGGAACAGAAGGATAAGGATCTTCATTCTACTATAACTCAGACTTGCCTGGTCTTCATTTCAGCCTTTGCTCCTCACTCTGATAAGCATGAGAATTCAAAGAAATAGAAATGTGCAGTTGTGATGGGATCTCACATATTAGAGTAGTATTTTTATATTTCTTTTTGTTTTCTTTCCTTGAATTGATAATTAGAATAATAGAACATGATATATAGAATATATCATCGATGAGTGTTGTTAATGTTGGCTTTGATGATGAAGATAATAGTGCTTTATATTATTAAGTAATTGTATAGTACAAGATTGTTTTCCTAAGTATTTTAAATTCATCTGACAATGGAAACACTATTATTATCTATCCCACAGATGAAATTGAGGAGAAAAAATGTTAAGTAACTTGTTCAGTTTGTCAGTCTATTAAGACAAAGCTGAGATTCACTTCTCTAGTGCTCAGAGCCCAGTCTCTTATTAATAAGATGATCAAGACTGTCAGATGTGAGGCAAGAGGATCACAAGTTCATCCCCAGCCTGGATAACTCAGCAGCTTCGCAAGACTCTGTCTCAAAATAAAAAAGAAGAAAAGGGTTAAAGATACAGTTCAGTGCAAATGCCCAGAGTTCAACCACTAGCACCAAAGCAAAGAAAACAAAGATCTGATTTCATCCAATTATCAACCCATGTATTTGTCATCCAGTTCTTCATCCAGCAGTTACATGTGGACTGGACTCCATAGGCCAAACCAATAAGCCAAGCACTTTTAAATTCACAGAAAAATAACCAGAGCCCTTAATGTGGAATCCAGTGATCATGATTTATTCTTTGATCTCTGATCTACTCTTCCTCCAAATTTGTCCTACTCCCTGGGCCTGGCAAGCTTTCTTAGACCTCTGCTGATCCTCAGCCTTCAGAACAGACCCAGTAAACAAGCCCCAGACCCAAGCACAGTGATAGCTAATGCAAAGAGAGCTGTGGAAAAGGTGAAGGTAGAGAATAAGAAGCCTCCTCCGCCCTGCTATGTGACCGTGGAGGGAAAATGAGAGCATACAAGCCAGGAACTGGATAATTACTTGTACACAGTCTTCATGTTTACAAACTCCTTTTGCTAAAATGCACCAGGCATTATCTTAGTTTTACAAATGAGAAACCAAATTCATGGAAGTGACTTATTAAAGGTCATACTACTTATAAAGTGGTAAAGACTAGATTTAGATTTAGGAATGTTTAACCATTTAATAATATTACTTCCATCTGGCATGATGCCTCAAAACTGATCAGGCAGTGAAATGTGGAGCTGGTTAGTATCTCCTAGCAAGACTTGACTGTGTGCATCTCTTTCCTATTCCATGTTTAGTGACATCATGTTGGTAGCCAGCTATTAGTCATGAAGGACAACATTTAGAGCAGAGAAACTGGTGGATTGGCACACTAGGATCTTTATATCCGTAGAGCTACCTGTTGAACATTAACCTCCCACCCCCTCACCCTCCGCAATCCAGTAAAATGGAGGGTAGTTATGCAAACTAAGTGAGAAAGGACTCCTGGCTGGTTTTCATTGTGGAGCCAGAGAGAGTAATAACTATATACACCTCATCTGAAAGCTACTAAGCCAAGGGTCAGCAAGTTTTCCTTAAAGGGCCAGATGGGAGTACGTTAGGTATTATTTTTAAAGGGTTTTAAAATTATTCTTAGTTTACAGTCTTATGAAAACAGTCCAGATTTTTCTGCCACTAGTTGCTAACTAGTACTATAAACTAGTACCAAATATATGGAAACACAGAACCATTGATTTCAGTTGTTCTTAGAGAAAGTGCCCTATGTCACCACGAGGAACACTTGAACCAGCTTAACTGTGAGGCACTGACATAGTACCTGCCACCTCCGAGGGACCTAGTCAAGGGCAATGGCAAAATACCAAGCTGCTTCTGACTAGGATGAGACTTTTTAATACAGAGATTTCATTTGATTAGTGGAATACAAAGCTTTGGAGTCAGAGCTGAAGTGCTGAGGACAATACTGGTGGCATTGAGCTTTACAGCCATGTCATTGTCAGCTGTCTTCTCTACACATGCTAACCAGATACATATTGAAAACCAGTTCACAATTCTTTCTGAATCCAACCTTGCAAGAAAATATTAATGCAGTATCTCTGGAATCTTGATAATTAAGACAGATGAGTAATGGATTCAAACAACATATGAACCTACACTCTGCAGTACCTGTATTTCATCCTCAGCACTTCTCCTGGCCTCCCTATGGCAACTAATATGTAGGAAATGGAATGACCATCGATGAACATTGGACTCCTTTATCATCACGACGTGCAGTGGAGATGTAAGCTGCTTTCACTGAGCCTCGAGTAGAAGAGGCAGAGACACAGTGCCTGGTATGCAGGCTGCTGCCTGAGCTTCTGCAGTAATTGTCAATTCCCTATTTGGGGAGAAAGAAGCTGCTGTGCTGCTCTTCTCACAGAATTCTCTGGTGAGGACTCATCCAGGCTGTGGGTTCAGCTGAGGAACCAAGAAGCCTCTGGAAAGAGTAAACGTGCCGCCTAAATTAGCTGTTTGCTCACAGAGAATAAAGAAGGGAAAATATGCTTTAAGAATAAGATTCTGAAATGTCCAGGCACTGGGATGGGTATTTTAGAATTACACCAAGCAGACTGAAAAATACAGGTTGCTGGTAATTACCAGGGAAAAGTCTGATTTCATTGGTCAAATATATATCTGGAAGTGGCCAGGGATACAGTTCAGTAGTGCTACACCTTCCTGGCAAGTACAAAGTCCTGAGTTCAATTCACAGTATAGCAAAAAAAAAAAAAGTATAAGAATTCATATTCATGTGTTTTAACAAGTTTTCATTACAGAGATTCATCCAAGTTGCCATATATAAAACAACACCTTGCTCTTTATTGATGAGTAATATTCCATGACATGAATTTTCCACAGTGTGTTTATCCTTTTATCTACTGAAAAAGATCTGAATTGTTTCTAGTACAGGTTGTTACCTAAAACTTCATGTAGTTTCATGTGCAGGTTTTGGGGCCATTTTGATAGCAGTGATTGTAGTAGTTATATAAAGCACTGACTAAAATTACATTCACAAACACGTGTATCTGGGCTCAGACCAACACTTACACTTAATATACGCTACCTGGCATCACAAGTCTTCATTTACAACTGTATAAGAAGCCAGAATTCAGGTCATGACTGAAGACTTTGGTTGTAAGTTAAAACTAAAAATCCAGTCATAACCCAAATTGCTCATAGTGAGGCCAGTCTGGTGATGTCGAGGCATATGGGGGATGTTGAATCTGAAAATGTCCTATCAAAATAACACACTGTTATTCAGAAGGTGTTTGGTCATTCTCAAAGGAAAAAAAAGAACACTTTGATCCCTTATATTTCATAAATTTGAACTGTATTTTTATACAGCCTCATAATTGATGTTCTTAACTTTAACTTGCCAAGGACTAAAGTTACCATGTACCAAGCTAAAATCAAAGTGGATAAGAGACCTAAATATTAAAACAGACACTCTAAATCTGCTGCAAAACAGGTTAGGTAAAACTCTGGAAGACACTGGCTTAGGGAAAGACTTCTTTAAAAAAAACCTCTGTAGCACAAGAATTGGCAGCAGAAATCAACAAATGGGATCTCATTCTATTAAAAAGCTTCTGCACAGCAGAGGAAACCACCAATAGAGCAAAAAGTCAACCAACAATATGGGAAAGAATCTGTACCAGCTGTTCTTCAGACAAAGGGCTACTATCTAGAGCATATAAAGAGCTTTAAAAAATCAGTCCACCCAAATTTAAAGACTCAATTCAAAAATGGATGTCTGAAATGAACAGACACTTTTTCAGAGGAAAAAGTAAGAGCAGCTAAGAAGTATATGAAGAAATGCTCAACGTCACTGGTAATTCGAGAGATGCAGATGAAAACAACACTGAGATTTCATCTCACTCCACAAAGAATGGCTGCTATTTCAAAATTAGCCAGCAGCAAATATTGGTGAGGCTGCGGAGTAAAAGGAACCCTTCTCCACTGTCGTGGGAGTGTAAACTCATACAACTTCTGTGGAAATCAGAATTAATATTTATATCACAGCGACATATGTGCACCCATATTTATAGCAGCTCAGTTTGTGATAGCTAAATCTTGGAAACAACTCAAATATCCATCAACTGGAGACTGGATAAAGAAGATGTGGTTCTTCTTTGGAATGGATTATTACTCTGCCATTAAAAATGACATGACTGAGTCATTTATACTCAAATGGATGTACCTTGAGGACATCCTCCTAAGTGAAATAAATAGGTTACAGATGTATAAATGTCATATCTTTTCCCTAATATGAGACAACAAAGATGTAAATGAGTTCTAGGATATATAGTTGATATTGTGAAATAGAAAATATTTCAAAGGAAAGAGGGTGTGGGGGTCAATAACAAGGGGAAAAAATGTGATAGTAATAAAGAAAAAAGGAAACAAAGCTTATTTACACAGGGGGTGGTAGGTTGTAGGGTAGGTTGGGAAGGGGAAAAATGAGAATCAAGTCATGTCCTATTCTGGTACAAACTTAAAGTTGAATGCGATGATGATGTGTATTCATAGTGTACCAATAAATATTTGAATTTTTAAAAAAGAATGGAGGGTGCACAAAGCAGATCAGAAAAAATTGAAGAACTTAAATTTTGACCCAAGAGGACCTGTGTGTAAAGTTCAGATCAAGAAAGAGATTAACACCATTAAAAAGAAATACAGTAGTACTTCAGTTCATTCCACTCACTTAATTCATTCCACTATTCTGGGGAAGTGGCCATGGTTGTGTTCATGTGAGGAAGATGGCCACAGTCATGTGCATCATCTAAAGCGTAGTTTGTGAAGTAAAATTCAGCCAGTCATTTCTGTTCATAAACTGAATTGTTCACAAACAGAAGCATCTCAGAACTAAGGTATTACTGGAGTACTTTGATAGAGACAAGAAGAAAGATGCCTTGAGGACTTCTCAAGGTTCAGGAAAACCTCACCCCATCATAAGCTCAGAAGTTCAAAAGTTTATTTTTAATAAATTGAGTTTATTAGTACATTTTAGAGATACATTATAGTCACATTACTATTGGCAATTTGTACCTGTACATAATTTATCTTGATTCTTATTTTTTCCCATTGTCCTGCCCTTCCTTCAACCCCCACCCTCCCTATATACATAAACTTTGTTTCCATTTTTTTCCTTCTTACCAAATTTATTAAACTTTTAATAAAGAAAATGTAGTATTTACTCACAGTAGAGTACCACTTTATCATAAAGACATATAAACTTGAGGGGGCTAGGGATTTAGCCCGGTGGTTTTGGCACCTGCCTTGCAAGTGCAAGGTCCCGAGTTCACTCCCAAATAACCACATATCACAAAGCCAGGCGTGGTGACTCAAGCCCATCAGTAACCAATACCATAGACCACAATGCTAGGCATAGTGGCTCATGACTGTAATCCCAGCACTCAGGAGGCAGAGGCAGGAGGATTGCTGTGAATTTGAGGTTTGCCTGGGCTACCTAGTGAGCTCAGGACCAGCCTGAACTACAAAGCGAGACCCTGTCCAACAACAACAACAACAACAAACAACAACAAAGAAATATAAACTTGAATCGTCTGTAGGAAAATGGATGCATTTAGTGTTAGTTGAAATAAATTAGACATACAAACTAAAATATTGCATGCTTCTCTTATATAAAAAACCTAAAATACATATAGAGCAAAATAAGGATAGTAGAAAATCCAGAGATAGGTTTTTGCAAAAGAGAAGGAGGCCAATAGATGGAAGTGAGGAGGAAAGAAAGAGATTTTAAACAAAGAATAGGGCTTGGATTTAGCTCAGTGGAGTCACACCTCCTCTGCAAGCAAGAGGTCTTGAGTTCAAACCCAGTAACAACAGCAATAACAAAAAGTAATATTGTACCTTGTACCATTGAATGATTCCCCTTAAGCATAATAACAGTTATATAATAGGAACATATACCAATTAAAAAATAAAATGTAGGAAAAAAAGTGCCAAAGTTGAAACTTCCACTTGAGAAAAGAAATCCTGGTTTCTCTGCTCAAGAGGGGCTTCCAGAGACTTGGCCCCTGGGATTCATTCACTTCACCATGCTCATCCATTCACACACTTGGAGGCTTCTGCTGCCATGATCCCAGGAGGCTTGGCCAGTGCCCACACTGGTGGCAGAAAATGGCCTCATCCATATTGGTTTTATACTGATTTTATCAACGTATGGAATGGAGTTGTGAGGTCAAGAAAGCTTCTATTTAGTTTTCAAAGAAAACCTGGGAAGCAATGTATTATGAAGCTGTAAGAATGAAACCAAAGATGCAGTAGGAATCCCAGGAAATCCAAGATGTCAGGAATGTGGAATATCTGCTGAGGCCTGGCAGGTGGTGAGTGGAACCAGCCCAAGGGATAGGTCACATGGGCTGTGTTTGGCAAGGTCATAGGATGAGACCATCTAAGTCCATAGGATTTCATATCTTCCCACCAAGTGCCGTGGGTGTCAGATATAGACTCAATGTTTACATGGCCAGGTTGGGTCTTGATTTGAGCCAGTTCTCCTCTATCCCCCTAGTCTTCCTTTTGGAGATGGAGATGCTGAACCTGTGCATTGTACCTCAGTATTACATAACCTGATTTTTATTTCTTACAGAGGTTCACAACTAAGAGTTTGCTTTAAGTCACAGAATAGACTGCCATTAACATGTTTTAAAAATGATGTAACTGTTGAGACTTGAGGAAAGAAATTATTATGAGAGCTGTATGAAAGATAGTGGTGCTGAGGATTTAGCTCAGTTGTTCTGGTGCCTGCCTCAAAAGTGCAAGGACTTGAGTTCAATCCCTGAAACCTAAAAAGAAAAAAAAAGATAATTGCATTATGTTAGTCAGAATTATGACTTTATTTGAGAGTTAAGTGTGATTTAAGGTGGCATGTTCAGAAGCCAGATCACAAGGCTGATTGCATCAATCTGATTGGCTTGGGAGCCACCCAAGGCTTTTGGAGAACACATATGGGTGTGTCCAGGAGAGTTATGAAGACATGACATTGAATACTGTATCTGGTCCCTACTCCTTCAGGTGCTATTCTTCTGCTCTGCTTCCTGAACACACAAACTAAGAAGCTTTGCTCTGTCATACTCTCCTGCCATGATATTCCTGCCCTAGAGTCTACAGCTGATGAACTGAATACTCTGAAACTACAAGCCAAATTAAACCTTTCCTTCTTCCAATTGTGTGTCAGGTATTCTACTGCAGCAATGATAAAGCTGATTAATACAATCCTTAAAGGCATATTTGTATATCATTATAGTTTTGTTTATACATCTTAAATTACATTCTAATTTCTGTTATGTATTTTATATCTTTGTTAATAAATAGGTAAATAAATGGGTTAAGGATAGATTGTTGAATGTAAATGCCATTGGAAACATTAGTAATATAAATAATACTGCTCTAAATAATTTCTAAATATAAATTGAAGGACTTCCTCACTGTTTTGGAAGGTGAGTACGAGGGATCACACTCAGGACCTGGCACTTGCAAAGCAGGCATGGTGTCACTGAGCTAAATCCCTGGCTCTACTTTTTTCTAATTGTATGTAAACATGTTAATTTTATACAGTTAAATAAAAAAGAAAGTATAAAAAAAGAAATATAACTACAAATCTCTGACAATTTGTATTGGATCACTAAACTGTTGAGACTGGGCATGTGAAGGATGGTATGGCCACAGACTGGATCATTTCTCCATTTGTACCCTTGAGTATTAGTTTTATGTGACTTTACCAAGTATTTCTGTAGCAGAAGACAAATATCTTACATGTACATTCACTTTATGTTCACTTTTGACAATAAAATTTGGCAACAGGTTGAGCATCTAGTGTAGATTTAATAATCAAAATAATCTATTCACTGTCTGGTGTAAATTGCTTTAACATGAACAGCTGACCCAAACTGGGAAGACCAGAGTCCCCTCTATGATTTTCAGCCAAATATGTGGACACTAAGAAAATGTTTTCTTACTCTGGGATCAAAAATCACAAGGTTCATGCAACTTTTCAGTGGCCACATGTTAGGAACCTAGCTGAAAAGGAATCCAACAGAGAATTGCTGACCAAAGAGGTGGTACAACAGACAGAAAGGCCTGAAAATGTTTTTTTACATAGCTCAATGCAATGTAGGTCAAGTTTTCTTCACTTTTTACTTGTGAGTTAATACACTGATTGCCGACCTTCCTCAACTATTTGAAATAGTTCTCTCACCTGCATTAAAGATCCACCACCTACAGCAGACTAAAACATCAAAGGTTTTTATATAATTGTCATTGTCAAAGCAGGCACTTCTCTGTTAAAATAATTGACTTTTCTCCAGATCAAGAATAAGACTGTCTTTTAGTACAAGTTTAATGAATCTAATCAATAAAAAGATTTTAAGAACACCAAAATTATCATATGAGATCGCACTCATCAGAGTAGAAAAAGATGTGACTCAAACCACTGGCAAGAGGTTTCTACAACCAAGCAGATGCTAATGACACACATGGCTATTGTGAAATCATAAAGAACTCTAGCAAAATTCCTCCATCAAATGGAGTTGTTACGCAGACACCATGTCAATAGCATATGAAGGGAATGGAAAGTTATGGAGTACAATGTGTTTTGCTCCATGATAGTTTAGTACAACTGATATTCAGAGCAGGGATGAGCTTCTGACATATGTGCAGCACAAAAAGAGACTAAAGCACTTGATGGGTTTCACTTAAAATGTGGACTTTACAAATATTTTCATGGAAGCTATTTTGTGACCCGTGGTGTAAACTAGAAAGTACATTAGGGTCACTCCTTCTAGTGCAGTAGCAACATCAGCAGCAAAATTTGTGCTTGAATGCCAGGTCATACACTCTGATTAGCAGAGTACCTTTAGTTTTAAAAAGTATAGTTTCTATTGTTGATAAAAATAAGGAATGTAAGTCATTAGTTGTCACTGGGCAACTAAGGCTACTTAATTTCATTATGTTGTGTAATAAATGGCATTATTTATTTCTACATTTAGATTTATTTGTTATAAAAGAACATACATAAGATTTCTTTATTATTGTGTAAAAATGCAACATTAAATATAGCATCTTAACCATTTTTAATTGTTATTAGTAATCTCATAATGTCTTTATTTCTACGACATTTCTATCCTGTCTTAGACTAGCTAAATGTTTTCTTTTTCTTTTTTGAATTTTAAAAACAACCAAATCTGAACTTTGCTGATTTTTCTACTGGATTTATTCTGTACTGTATTTCATTTATTTCTACCCTAGTTTTTATTATTTATTTTCTTCTGCTAAGTTTGGGTTTAGTTTTCTCTTATGCTAATTCCTGGAGGCATAGAGTTAGGTGGTTGTTTGTAATCTCTTTATACGCACAATTAGTGCATGTCAATGAGTTAATATATTTATTTCAATTTTATTAATATATATTTTGATTCATAATAATTACATTTTTATGGATTCATATGTACATATATATTCATATATAATATATATATTTCATTTCATATATATCACATCTTGATCATTTTTATTCCCCCTTCCTTATCACTGTCCCTGTCTCACTTTCCTAAGATCTCTTTTCCATCTCTATGGAATCTACCTGCTGATTACCATCTCTTTCTTTTTCTTTTTAAATTAATTATATTTTGGGGTCTCTCATATTAGAAAAATCATGCAATGTGTATATTCTGTGTCTGATTTATTTCACTTAGTATTATAGTCTCAAGGTACATCCATTTTCCTACAAATGACTCAAATTTATCCTACTTTATGGCATATATATCATATTTTATCATTGTATTAGTAAGCATAAATGTCACTTTGATTATTTATTGTGATTTATGCTGCCATAAAAATGGGTATATATGAATTACTGTAATATGATTCTTTTTAATTCTTTCAAGATATACCCAGAAGAGGTTTACATAGTGAAACTGAATTTTCTTTTTTTTTTGAGGTATCTCCATATTTTTTTCTTAGTGATTGTACTAGTTTACCTCCCTACCAACAATGTAGGAGTATTCCTTTTCCTCACAACTTGCCAGAATTTTTTTTTCAATCCTTGACAATATTCATCCTTACTGGAATAAGATGGAATCTCAATGTTGTTCTGATTTGCATTTTTCTAATGGCCAGAGATGCTAAATATTTTTTCATTTTCTTGACATTTGTATTGCTGAGAAGTGTCTATTCATTTAAATTGCCCATTTCTTGACTGGACATTTTATTGAGGGATCCTAATTTTTGAGTTATTTATGTATTTGAGATTTTAGTCCTCTATCTGAGGAGCATTTGGAAAAAATTTTTCCCACTATGTAGGTTGTCTCTTCTCTCCTTTACTTACTTTCCTGCTGTGAAGAAACTTTAATTTAGGTGATTCCATTGTTGATCAGTAGTATTATGTCTTGAACAACTGATGGTCTGCTCAGGAAGTACTTGCCTGTGCTTATGTCTCCAGAGTGTTACCAATCGAGCAGATTCAGTGTTCCTGTTTTAATATTCAGGTCTTTGACCTATCCTCATTTTATTTTATTTTATTTAGATGAGAGCTATGGATCCACATTCTCCTGCATGTGGACAATCCATTTATTAGGAAGGCTATATTTTCTCAAGCATGTCATTGGCTCCTTTCTCAGAGATCAGATGACTGAATGTGCCTGGTGTTGCTTCTGCTCAGTCTAGTCCATTGTTGACATGTGAATTTTTGTACCAGTACCATGCTGTCTTTATTACTGTAGCTTTACAGTATAACTTTTAGTTGGCAACTGTGTTCCTTTCTTCTTTTTCTCCTTGCTCAGGGCTGTTTTGACTATTTTGGGTTTCTTTTGATTCTATATAAATTTTAGAACCACTTTCCCAGTTATGAGAAAAATACTAATAGTATTTTCATCATAGTTATATTAAATTCAGATATTATTTTGGTAGTATGGCCATTTTGATAATATTGGTTCTGTCTGTCCATAAATAGGAGATGTCTTTCCATTTTCTAATGTCCTCTTCAATCTCTTTTTTCATAGTATAGTTTTCTGTTATAAAAGTCTTTCACTTCCTTAGTTATGTTGTTTCCTAAATATTTAAATTTAGTGAAGTTATCCTGAATAAGATTCTTTCCCTAATTTCTACTCAGTTGGTTTCTTCTTGGTGTATAGAAATGCTATTGATTCTCTGCGTGTGTGTGGTTTTTTTTTTTTTTTTTTTTTTTTACCACTGTCCAGAATTAATTAATCTAAGAGTCTTCTGGTTCAGATTTTTGGATCTTTTATATAATGGATCATATTATCTGCAAAAAGGATAATTTGACTCTTTCCTTTCTTATTCAAGTATCTTTTTATTTTTCCCTTCCTTCCTTCCTTCCTTCATTTTTCCTTTCTTTTTTTGGTGTCAGTACCATGCTGTCTTTATTACTGTCTTTCTCTTTCCTTCTTTCATTCTTCCTTTCTGAGACAAGGTCTTGCTATGTACCTTAGGCTGGCCTTGAACTCATACTGATCCTCCTGCCTCAGCCTCCCAAGTGCTGAGTACAGACATACATGCCACCCCATCCAGCAAATTCCTTTTATTTCCATTTATTGTTTTTTTCCCTCAGTAAATTATTAGTATGATATGGAACAGGAGTAGAGAGATCTGAACCCTTACCTTGTTTCTGATTTTAGAATGAGCTCTTTAAGTTTTTCCCCATTAAGCACAACGTTGACAGTGGGTTTGTCATAACTGGCTTCCGTCAGCATAGGATAAGGTCATTCTTCACCTATTTTCATTAGGGTTTTTACCATGAATGGATGTCAGATCTTGCCAAAGGTTTTTTTCTGCACTTATTGAAAAGACCATGTGATTTTTATCATCACTTCTCCTTATGTTGTGTATTACATCTATTAATTTATGTATATTGAAATATTCTTCTATCCCTGGCCACGACATATCATCATTTAAATGATTCATTGTATTCTGCTTAAGTTTAGAAATGTTCCTTTTCTGTTTCATGAAAGAGTTGTAGGAGTATTGGAGTTAGATCTGCCTGAAGTTTGAATAATCTCCAGCAGTAATTCCATTGCAAAGTAGTTTTTCATAGTCTTGATTTCAGTACTATCCATTGTGATTTTGCCTTTTTTGCTTATAGTAACATTGATACACATCTCTCCTTTCCTTTTTTTGGTAAGTGCCTAATAGTTTGTTAATTTTTCTTAATTTCCTGCCTCAGCCTGCCATAGTGCTAGAATTACAGGCATGCACCACCATGTCTGGCTCATTGGATTGCTTTTTTGAAACACATTCAAGTACTACCACAGCACATTAGCAATATTGTCTATAAAAGAAGCAAGCACTATGCTGTCCAGACAACTGAAGAAATTACTTTTGGCTTCATTTTTCTTTCTTTTTTTGTTTGTTTGTTTCTTTCTTTCTTTCTGTACTGAGGATCAAATTTGTGACCTTGGTCTTGCAAGGCAAGTGTAGGAACCACTGAGCTTAATACCCAGCTAAATCAATTTTTATTTCAATTTAGTTTTAAATAACTGCATATGGCTAGTGCCTGCTATAATGTACAGTGTAGCACTAGAAAGAGCAATTATGAACCTTTATTATTCTGGGCTATTTGTTAGAACATTCAATTCAATTGGAGTAAGAAATGAGGTGGAAGGTATGTTATAGATGATTCAGACAAACTTCACTGCATTTGAAAAGTGAGGGTAAAAAAAACTAGATATTATATCATACTAAAATTAGGGCAAAGAAATTTGAAGCCTTTGTGTAGAATGATTAACCACTTCAGCAATTAATGATGAAATGGTTACAGAAATAGTTAGATTTATTTTAAAGTTTATTGTGGGAAAAATTGGAAGCAAAGGGTAGCTCAGTGCATAGCATAAATTTGTAACATAAATCACATTGTTTCTCAGTTAAGTTACCTTCTTTAGTCTGGTCCTGAGTTGGATGGCCTAGTCTTTGTACTGATGTTAGTGCATTACAATTTCATTTCCTCTCACTTAGAAATAGTCCTGTCAAGTGCAGCAGTGCACACCTGTAATCCTATAACTCAGTAGGCTAAGGCAGAATGATCACTGTGAGTTCAAGGCCAGCCTTTGCTGCATAGTGAGCTCAAAGAAAGACATACTACATAGGAAGGCCCTGCCTCAAAAAAACAGAAGGAAGGATGGAAGGAAAGAAAGAAGAAAGGAGACATACAAGTGTGAATCATTCTTAAAAACAATATACGTGGAAAGGGTAGTTACTATTATAAAAAAGGAAGTCTGCGGGAATTCCATATCAGACCATCATACTTTTAGGGTCAGTAAATGTCAAGGTTTCAGGGTCTATATATTGACATAATAATGCTAAGTTGGTTTCTGTCAATAAGCCTGTAGATTTTATGTTGTGATCCATAAATCCTCATGGAGTCTGGAGAGCAACTGGTTACTAATTAATTTTTCTAAGCAAAAAGACTACTGTTACAGTCTTACATAAATCACATTTTTTTCTCACCTTGAATTACTTAGGCTATGTCTTTATGGATGGTACACTTCTTAAAATTAAATTATGGAGGATGATGGTATACTATTTAGATAGACATCGAGCTCAGCATTCGAGATGTTTTCAAAATTTGAGCGCTGGTGTAAGTGAGGCCCTGTGTTCAGTTCCTGCTGTCACAAAAAATTTAAAAACAAAACTTGTTTTTTTCTTCATAGCAACAGCATTTGCACGTGTCCAAAAAGTGGAAACAACACAAATATCCTTCAACAGATGAAGAGATAAGCAAAATGTGTTATGTGCAAAGGAATAAGATTCTTTTTTTTAAGGAAGTTCTGATACAGGCTACAACATGAATGAATCTTAAAGGACATTCTGCTAAGTAAAATAAGCCAGACACAAGATAACAGACACTTTACATAATTCCATTTATATGAGTAGTAAAATGCATAGACAGAAAATATGGTAGCATTTATAGAGTCTAAGGGTGAGAGAGATAAAGGAATTATTTTTTATAGGTACAGAGTTGAACCAGGATATGGCTAGCACCACAACATCCGCCTGGCAAACACAGGTCCTGAGTTTGATCCTTGTTTTAAAAAAGAAATAGGTACAGAGTTTCTATTTGAGATGATAAAAATATTCTGGAAATGGTTCAAATGATGGTTGTACAACGTTGCGAATATACTTAATGCCACTGAATTGTACACTTAAAATGATTTCAATGGTAAATTTTATGTTCTGTATACTTAATTACAATTTAAATTTTCAAAGAATTTTATTTTCTCACACCTTGGATTACACTGTAATATATGCGAAATCGTCGACTGAGGATGGACAATGCTATTTTTCTGTATTTTTCCTCTAGCAAATGTAGTTTAAGAACATGTCAATCTGATTTGCAATAACATAATCAGGTGGGTGCACATTATTAGTGAAATATGCAACTGTCATGTCCCAGGCATCAATAATACCTACATTGAGATCCACAAAAATATCCCTCAGGATAAGATTCTGAACATAGCCATGAAAGTCACTAAACATCTCTGCATTTACATGAAACTCTCTGGTGTTTTCAGTTTTAAGTATCACCTTGGTCTCCGGGCTTCGTAAGAACAGACGTTCAATGGCCTTTTTAATATTGATAGCCCTGCGGATGAAGATGCTGATGGGGAAGGGTCTGAAGTGCTGGCCAATGCTGATGACAACTGCTGTGTCTTTGTCTCCTGCCACCTGGTCAATTTCCCTGGGAATATACTTTTCATCTTTCACAGAGAATGTCTGTTGGGTAACAAATGGATGACTATGTTTTCTCCACTGAATCAAAATGTGTCTGTCAGCATCCAGGAGAACATGTGTTTTAAAGACCCCAGCTCCGTGAAGATCAAAATATTTTAAGGCTGATGGAAAATAAATCAATAAATCTTTTAACAAAGGGAAAACAGCACAACTTTAAAATATATAACACATTAGAAAAGTTCTAATCAACATCACTCCTTACTAGAGAATTGCTGCTTATGCATAGTAGAACTTGTTTTTTTTTTTTTTTTTTTTTTTTTTTTTAGGTTTTCTGAGACAGGGTCTCGCTTTTTGTGGTTCAGGCTGGCCCTGAGCTCAGCCTCAAACTCACATCACAGCAATCCTCCTGCCTCTGCCTCCCGAGTGCTGGGATGACAGGCGTGAGCCACCACGCCCGGCACTGTGGTATGTGGTACTGGTTGCTGCTGGGCGTGAGTCTCCACGCCCAGTATGGTTTGTGGTTACCAGGGAATCGAACCCAGGCCCTTGCGCTTGCAAGACAGGCACCGGAATCACTGAGCTAACTCCCCAGCCCCATAGTAGAACATTTTACTAGGAACATTGAAATCTTAATAAATTTTGATTTTTTTTTTTACAGAATACATGAAGAAAAAGAATAGAACAGTGTTAATATCTGTGATTGAAAAAGTAAATTTTACTTTTTTATTAAAAGCCCAGAACCAAGTTAGGGAAATTTAAAATAATAATAAAACGAATATCACAAAAAGAAAGTAAAAAATTTTAATCATCATTTTTTAGAATTCTAAAAATCAACGATAATATCCAAATAAAAATAATATACATACTTTTCAGAGAATTTTTAAAATAGTAAATCCACTGGCGTAGTGTTGAATCTCCCATGAGGTAAATGAGTTTTCCTTGCAAGCAGTCATTTACACTTTTTGCTGTATCAAACTTGGTTTGTTTGCAAAATGCTGTTGTCCAACTTCCTTTCAAAACATAACCACTGGGAAAAGGGGTCTTCATTCCCACTTGGCATTTCTTTTCTATATTCATACTCTCTGATAATACAAATTCCCAGATAAGTCATTTTTATTACTAAAAACTACTTGTGAAATGCTTTTCTCATTTTCCCCTTCTTTTCATTTCTGTTCCTGCCCTTTCTTCCTCAAATATTTATATATTGAATTCACATTAAAAGGATGAATTCCAAGTTCTCACGGAAGAGTTTTTCATGAAGAAGGGATCAGTTTTCCTTTCTGCTTTCACATTTTCCCCCTGAGTTCACCTTGCCCTCAAGTCCATTCAACTGTGAAACAGCTGACCAAAGTTAGGAGAAAACAGCAGAGTCCAGTAGTCTGGGTGAATAATTCACCATTGACATAGGCCTTGCTGTGTTGTAACTCTCTTCCTCCTCAAACTATTTCGCCTTGAAAGAAGCTTCAAAACATTGATGAAATGAGTTCATACATTTATTAATTTTGTTAATATATCATTTTTACATTAATTATTATTATGTTAACATTATTATTATTATTATTCTACTTATTTTGTGTGTTCTATGATCATTCTTTAGTTAATCAAATATAGCTTAAATGTTTAAATATATCTAGAACTGAGCATAATATTCTCATGTGGTCTGACTAGTGTGGAAAAAATGTAGGACTATAATTCCTTTTTCTGAACCCTCCACTAGTAATATAACCTAACTGCTATCACCAATTCTTATTGGGTTTTTACCCAGGTAAGATCCTGAAGTCACTTGTATATTTGTCACCCAAAAAGTACATTTTTGTCATCATCTGCAGGGCTGAGATTTGAAGTGTAAGTTTAAAACCTTACATTTATTCACAATGAATTACATCAGATATGTAAGTGCTTCAAAAAAAAAATTCGGCACTATCTTTTAAGAACTTATTGACTGTAATAGAAATTACTATCCAGGTAGAAAAAAGCAATAACTGTGTAATGAAGACTCAAGTGTCCCTCAAGAATCTAAGAACTTTCTTTGGCAGAAAAATTGGGCAAGGATGATGGTTGCTCAGGCAGAGAAATGCTATGACATTCTTGTAAACTGTGAGCATTAGGTCTGGATTCATTATCTATTTATATTGTATTGTCCACAGGGTTTAGCAGAGTCCTTTGCATACAGTAGATCTACAGTAAACATTTCCATGAAAAATGAACAGTGAATGAACATGTACCTATTAAATGTTACAGGAAGAAAGACATTGGCAGAGGGTGATTGGTAGCAAAATTCGGCCTCTCTGAGATCTGAAATCCAAACACTAGAAAACAACTTGGTGAAGAATAAAAGAAGCAGATCACCAGAAAATGAAGGAAAATGAAAAGCTACAGAGAAGTTGGAAAGGCAATCCATAATACAAAACAGAAAACAATTTAGACTCTCTTCCTGGCCCTCCAGGTTTTTAGGGAGAAGAACCTGGCTCACCAGAAGCAAGGTAAGCAAGCACCCAGGGCTGGAAGATCCCAGGAGAAATGGCAGTGGAGGTCATGGCCATGGTGAACTGCAAAAAATATCACAGGGTTTTGCTCAGAGTGTACTCCTTCCCCATGGTGAGCAACAGCTAAAAGGGACTTCAGTGTAGACACTGACCATATGGGTAGAGAATACTTAATCAACTGCCATTGCATAAAGGAGTTATTTAATCTGGGACCAAGAACAGCTAGTCCAAGCGGACCCTCCTACAGTGACCAAGTGGGAAACAACCACAGTAGACAGCCACAGACAGGGAGCAGGCTAGAAAGAGATCCTCCAAGAAGTTGAAATTCAGGCTGGAAAGGACACAAGTTCAAAGCCCTGCAGTGAGGAGGCAGGCCGGGTCTGAGCTGCATTTCGCAACAGCGAGGTCTAAAACTTGATCCCCTGTTCTGCTGTCTCCATCCACCACCGGTAGGAGGCATGATTGTCTTTCCTGTGCACCAATACAGGCAGACCTGAGTGTGGACATTTTCACAGACTGACGTAAGCAGAGGGGCCTCTGGAAGAAGGGCACACCTCACAAACCCACAGGCCTTATGGAGGAAACTAAGACTAGCTGACTCCCAAACTGTAGATGCTAGAAAGATCCTACTCATTCAAAATCACAGAAAAAAATTTTCTCACCATTTTTGGACTAATTTTCTTTTTCTTTTCTTTTTTTCTGTTTTGTTCTTTACATTTTTCTCTTTTTTTTTCTTTTATCTTCTATTTCTCAGTTTTTCTGTTTCCTTTCTGTAATTCTGTATTACCAAATTCTACTCCATGATAGGCTCCTTTTTAGTACTTTTCTCTCATTGTTCTCTCCCATTGTTTAATTTTTCAAATTTTTCTTCTTGTATTCTCCCCTTCCCGACTCCCATATCTTTAATAGCACAACCATTAAGCTTTAGTAATCTTTAGTCTATTCTATGCTATTACTGTTGAATTCTTTCCTATTATTAATAGAAGTATAGTTGTCACATTTAGTACATGTTTTCTATATGGCAAGTTGGTTTGTCTTAAGGTTTGTACTATAGTTGTAGATTTCTGTTTTAAGATTAAGAATGGTACATGACTGGTGCTTATATTATGTCAACATCTAGTTTGTTATGAAAGATATTACTACTGCTTATTTACTTAATATTTCCAGGGTCCCCTATTGGCTTTTATTAATAGATTTTCTTTGTTTGCATATTCATAGATTACCTTTGTGGCTCTAACAATATAGTGGTCCTTTAGCACAGAGCTGGATGCAAGACTACTTACACTGGACTTCTCCCCTTCATATTAACAGAGGAAATTAGATTTTGGAGCAGAGGCAAAGAACTATAGTTAGCCACACCCTGAGTGCATCACTGAAAAGCAGGCTAACCAAAGAGACCTCCATACTAAAAACAAAATATTTCCACCGTAAACAATCACATGTTTAAGCACAAGACAGCAAAACAAAACAAGAACAATAGAAACATGAAGAGACAAGGCAACAAAACGCCTCTCAAAACTCCTAACTCCCTCAAAGCTGAGGCAGGGGCATCAAAGGGGAGGAAAGCAAAAGACATGCAGCCAAATTATTCCAAAACATCACAGAAGAGACTAAGATACAGATCAATAAGATGCTGGGTGGGGTCACAGAAACTATAACTGATCAGATAATGGAGGTAACCAAACAATTTAGGGGTTTACAGAAGACACTAAGGAAAGGCTAGCTAAGTAAATAAAACAATACAAAACTTGAATGACCAGTTCAGCAAAGAACTCAGTCTGTGAAAGAGTTCCAAACAGAAATCATAGGAAGGTTCCAAACAAAAATTATATCAAACATATGGGCAGCAGAAGTGACTGTTGTAAAGATAGAATATCAGAATTAGAATACAGGGAAGCTTTTAAAGACCAGTTACTCAGAGATACCATAAAAACAACAAGGGAATGGGGAAAATGGGTACAACAGCATGTAGGTGACACCAAAAAGACTAAACTAAGATATACCAGAATAAATCAAGAAAAATTTTTAAAAATCTGTTTATGAAAATAATAACAGAAAAGTTTTTAAATATAGGGAAACAAACACACAGATAAGTGAGGCACTTAGAACCCCACATAGCCGTGATCAAAAGAGAACCTCCCACATCATATCAGAGTCAAGATGTCCATCATAGGAACAAAATCTTAAAAGTCATTTTAGGAAGGCAATAAATCATTCATAAAGGTAAACACATTAGAATTACATCAGATTTCTCAACACAAACCTTAAAGGCCAGGAGAGCTTACAGTGAAATGTTTCAAACTTAAAAGGTAGCAACTTTTAAAGGTAAACATATCAGAATTACATCAGATTTCTCAAAACAAACCTTAAAGGCCAGGAAAGCTTACAGTGAAATGTTTAAAACTTAAAAGATAGCAATTTTTAACCTAGAGTTATTTATCTTGTAAAACTATCTTTCAAACTTGATATGGAGAAATAAAGTCATTTCCATGACAAAAAGCACCTTAAGAAACTTATGGCCATGAAGCTACTACCACAAATATGTTAATCATATTCTAGCAAAAGGATGAAGCCAATGATGACAAAATATCTAATAGAATGAATACACAAGGCAGGGTAAGCAGTGGTTGGGGGTAGCAACAGGAATATAATGCAATGATAGGAATATAGCAGTACCTTTCAGTAATAGCTCTCAATGTGAATGGTCTCAGTTCCTCAATCAAAAGAGCAGATTGGCAGATTGGATCAAGAAAACAAACCCAGTGATATGCAGATTATAAGAAATACATTTAACTCGAAAGAAATACACAGATTAAAAATCAAAGAATAAATAACTCAATTATAAATAAGGATTTCAATACCTTCTGTCACAAATAGATAACTCAATTAGGGAAAAAATCATTAAAGAGATATCAGCGTTGAACTAGACCTTCAAACCAATGGACTTAATAGATATCTGCAGTGTTCCACTCAATGACAGAATACACTATCTCCTCAGCAGTGTATAGGATTTTAGTAGGCCACGTGCTGGCCCACAAAGAATGTTTAAGTAAATGCAAAAGAATCAAAATTATCCCATATATATTATCAAATCATGCTGCAATGAAACTAGAAATCAGTGGCTGGAGGCTTATTGCAAGGCTGAGCCAGGATCTGGGCAACATAGTGAGTTCAAGGCCAGTCTATACTATATAACAAGGTTCTGTCACAAATAAACAAAACAGAAAAGAAAGAACAACAAGAACAACAAAACCAGGGCTGATTGTTTTAAGATTAGATCTTATTTTGGGGGGAAAGAGTAGCAAAACGATCCTGGGCAACAAGAGCAAAACAGGAAACGTCTGTACCTGACTGTGAATTTTAGAAAACTACAAAGCAATAGTAACAAAACAGCATGATATTAGCAAGAAAAAAAAAATCTATCTGAATCAAAGGAATGGAACAGAGGGTGCAGAAACAATTCCAAACAGTCAGTCACATAGTCTTTAACAAAGGGACCCAATCCTTATATGAGAAACTCGAAATATAAATAATGAACAAAAGAAGGTAGATAGGGGCCAAGGATTTAGCTCAGTGGTCTTGGCTCCTGTCTTGCAAGTGCAAGGGCCAGGGTTCAATCCCCCACTAACCACATACAGTACTGGGCGTGGAGCGTGGAGACTCATGCCCAGGAGCAACCAGTACCACATACCACAGTGCCGGGCGTGGTGGCTCACACCTGTAATCCCAGCACTCGGGAGGCAGAGGCGGAGGACTGCTGTGATGTGAGTTTGAGACTGAGCTCAGGGTCAGCCTGAACTACAAAGAGAGACCCTGTCTCTAAAAGAAGAAGGAGGAGGAGGAGGTAGATGAGAAATAGTGAGGTTGATCTTTTGGGAAGGGATCAACAGACGGAAACAGTAAAAAATCAGAATGTGTTGTGTGTATGCACTGATTCTCCATGAAAAATAAAATTATTATATACTGCTTTAAAAAGTGTCAGAACAGGGGCTGGGGATTAAGCTCAGTGGCATCATTGCTGCCTTGTCAGCACAAAGTCTAAAGTCCGATGCCCCCCAGAAAGGTGTCACAATGGGTATCAATTGCTTTCCTGAAATTAATTGTAATTCCAGTGTGTCAGAACATCATTTTCTGAACAAGATGACTTTTTGTTAAGGCACTAAAGTTTATGTTACAAAGCTGAAGAAAAGAAAATTACAGATATTGCTAGTTCACAGAGCTTTAAGTGAGATGATTCAGCTGAAAGAAATTAAAATCTATCAGAGAAATTTCTAAATCTTCAATCTGTGAAGCTCATTGGAGACATTTTTATATAGCATCAGCACTCAATTATTGGCTTTTAAGTAGCGCATGGAAATGCAAATAACCTGTATATTTTGAGAGAAAGCAGATGAAATTATTGGGTTTTTTGGAATTTCATATTTAACTGAGGATAAAAATTGGCTTAAAGTGATATGAAAATAATACCCAAGAATATCTCCTCTTTAAAACCTAACGTGGTTGATGCACAAGTCATGTGTCCTAGAAAATCAGAGATCAAACTGGCCAATGTAAAACAAATATGCCATTAGATGATAACATTGTAAATGCACGGGCAAAAGCAGACTAGACTTACTGTTGCATGGTAAAACTTTGATAGAGGCAAAGTTCTTCATCATTTCAATCCCTGTGTTGGACCTTTAAGAAATGGGAAAATAAGTTAGTCTAACATTTGTGCAGGGTTGGCTTGAATTTATGATCTTCTTGCCTCAACCTGTCAGAGCACTGGGGTCATAGCCATGCAGCACCACACCTAACTTCTTAACAACTTTTTCTACATCAGTATCTATCAAATTCAAGCATCTACCAGAATTATCTGGAGTATTTGGTATAAATCAGATTGTTGAGTCTCACCCCAAGAATTTTCCATTCAGTAGTTCCTAATGAGGGTTCAGAATTTGAATTTCCAATGAACTCTTGAGTGAAGTGGAAACTACCAGGCCAAAGACATTACTGACCTAGATCATTATGTTATCTTTATGCTCCTTTGGTTTGGTTCAAATGCTCTGCTGACTGTTTTATTATACTATACAAAATTTTTCCTGCATTTCTCATCACCAGCCTACATCACTTACAGTACAAAGGGACCAGCTCACAACTTCCTGAATGTCTCAACTCTCCAGCTTCATTTCATCCATTTCATCTTCACAAGATCTAGGAGAGTATATTCCCAGTCTGCTGTCTCCTTGATGGTGGGTATCAGACCACTCTTACTCACTGTAATATTCTTAGTTCCCAGCCCAATAAACATGGTCTCAGTATATCAGTGCTAATAATTAAACTGGTGACTAGAACAGGCAAAGTCAAACTTATTCTACGAAAAGGAAATCCATCTTGGAAGAGGTAGGACTTTCAGAGCCACAGTCACAGAAACCTCGAGGAAAAAGAAAGAGAATATTTTCCAAGATTGATAAGGGTTACCTAAATCCTAGAAAGGAGTTTTAAGGTCATAGTATACATTAAAATAATATTATATATTTCACAAAAACATCATAGGGCTGGAAAATTGGGAGGCCAGGTTGGCTGGAGAGAGATGGCTGCCTTGAGTGCTGCGAGTCCTGGGAGACTGTCCTGTAGGTCACTGATTCGGGAACAAGGTAGTTGGCAGTTCCAGGTATGACTCTGCAATTCATTAGATCAATAGCTTGAGACTGGCCAAGCTATTGAATGCACACGTGTTTAAATTTCTTATCTTTATGGTGGGCATAAGAACAGCCAGTCCAGAGGACTTTCCTGAGAATTAAAGGTATAATGGAAGGGCTGTACCTGGCATGGGCCATGTAGTAGGTGCTCAGTAATGGTCACAATTATCATTAGAGATTCTCATCAGATCTACCTTGGGCACAAGATTAAAAACTATCTTAGCAGGAATTTAACCTAGTCAAATATTTATTTGAATTCATCTATCTCAAGTAAGTTTGGGGATGATAAGAGACCAAGACCTTATAAATTTGGTTAATAAATGTAATGGTACATTAAAATTAGGATTAAAATATATATTGATAACATGAAAGCATTTGTTCAATAATTTTTGTCTTTGTAATTGTGGGAAGTGCCTAATATCCAGAAAAAGGTCTAGACTGTGAGACCATGTATATCATCCTTAAAAAACACTAAAGCTTTTGGCACAGTGCTTCTCATATGGCCCTAAATGACCCCTAATATGCCTTAGGAACTTGTGTCCCTAAGTTTTGTGCCCATTCAAAGGGTATGTAAGTGTTCCTAGATCAGATTGTACTGATAAGTATTATCAGAGCAACATTAGGAACTGGATAGAACCAATAAGAAAATAGATTACTATGTTGCAAATGAAAGAGAAACAAGCTTAGTTTTGGGGTCATGGGGAAGAAAGATGTCATTGAACAGGCATGGATCGAAGAAGGGGCCTTAGAATTTAGCAACAGAACAGTCCAGGTGAGCTCTTGGTTTCTTAAGTACCTGTGAACCAACTCCTTGCATATGCAGTAAATCACCTAGAAGTGTCTATCTCTGTGCAATGGGGAAAACAATTTACAGTTAGAATGGAGCAAAGGATCTGAGAAGGAAATGTGTCTATTTGGGAAGTAAATGCATTATTGCTATGAGTACAGGCCACATGAGAAACATGATCAGGATTTAAAATATATGAAGATCTGCCACACCCACGATTTTGAATCTCTTAACTGCCAGCAGACTGTGCCAGAGCACTTTCTCCAGCCCCCTCCCCCCAGAGAGATGGTGATATGGCTCACAGGAAGTATGAAACCGGGCACAAGTGGTCTCCATCCTGAGAGTTAAGACATGATTCTGAGATTTTAAAGATCAAAATCCTTTTCTGTGTCTCCATAATCATTTTTCCTTTGCTTGTGAGTAAAACTTTTACTTGAAAAAGTTCCGTATCTTTTGGCTAAGCCATAGGATAAAGGGATATTTGCATATCTTGATGATAAAATCAGTAAGTGAAGGAAAGGTGGAAATGCCATTTGTACCTGTTCCCGCTTGCCGTCATAATGTTTGAATTGAATTTGAACTTGAATTTCTGGGGTCTTATCCATCCAATTTGCTTTTCTGGATTTATGACAGAAAACTAAGGCACATGGATAGCAGCAGTCCTTAAACTTTAACAGAAGTTTCTTAAGTGACCCATAAAGTAAGCATTTTCCAGTCAAAGAAGCTTGAGAAATACTTTAATCCCTGTTTGAACAATTTAAAGTTTCTGAGACGTCCTGTTGCAAAGAATCTGACTTAGCTACTCTCTTGCATTGCATTCCACTTACTCTTTCATTCAGCAGTTGTTGAGAAGCTTCTTGGTGTCATGTGACAGGCCTGTGAGACATCTGCTGGCCCTCAGAGCTTTCCTGACACCCATAAATGCCTGTGAGGCTGTGTCTCTGCCTCTCAGGGCTCCTGAAGCACTCTAGTGGCTCTGGCCTCAAGTTCTATCCTCTCCCCGGAGAATGGATTTTCCCTCACATGGCTTGGCTCCTTCCCTTCACTCAGGTCACTGCTCAAAGTAGCCTTACTAGACCGTCATTCTAAAATAACATCAACCAACACTGGAACGCTTCACTCTAATGACTTTGTGCCACAATTACATGTTTCTTGTTTTTCTTTCCCTCTAAAATACTAATTCCTAACTCCTAGGGCTGTGCTGGAATATAGAAGGTCTGACTCTTTACAGTTGAATGCATATGAAAACATAGTTACTGTTTCTTAGAACTTAGAACTGAGCACAATATATATAAATATATTGAAATTTAAATGGTACAGTAAGTGTTATGTTGGGAAGGAACTAAATGGAATAAAAAGACAAAAGACTGGTAGGTACTTCTGTGATACAGAATTCTTCCTGGAGAACTTGACTCTAAACTAAGGCCTGTGAAACCCCAGAGCTGAGAAAAAATATTATCCAATTATGAAACAAAATGAGTTCAAGTTGACCAATAAACAGCACAGCAGCATACCTGTGAAACAAGTCTTTGTAAAAGTATTAGAGTTTGATTTTATTTCACACTTAGAGCCATAGGGTCATATTAAGAGTTTTAGGCAAAGGAAAATAAAAAGTACAGAAACTGTAGTTTAGGTGCAAGGTAGAGACTAGCTTGAAAGAATTATGGGCAGAGAAGAATTCAGAAGAATTAAGTGAGGAGAAACCAGCTGAGGAGATTGTCACATAGTTTCTGTGTGGCATGATGATAGCTTATTCAAAAACAGAGGCATCTAGGATATAGAGACTATTGTTGATAATACATAGGATTTGATGATTCATTGAATTGTTGAGTAAACTGAATAATGACACTACTGACTCCTTCAGCGCAGTTTCTATTAATGCTGGTAGGATTAGTATTCCTTATAATACACTATAGGAAATGCAAGTTCATAACAATTACTCAACCTGAAAGTATAACAAATAATTTTGGAAAGCAAAACATATATACTATGCAGAACTTCACTAGTTATATTCCTTTGAGCAAATAATTCTGTAAGTGACCTCATGGGCCTTGTGAGAATACTTCTTGATGAGCTGCCTGCTAAGGTTGGATCTGATCACAGTTCCATCAACATCAGTTGACATAAAATAGCTTGATTGGAATTTGGTCTGATTCTATTTTCCTGTTGTTCTGCTTGTATTTGAAGGCAGGTTTACCTGTGGAAAAGTCTCCATTCTTTTTCGCTAAGATAGGAAATATCTCTGTTTCTGGTGGTCATGTGGGTCAGAGCTTCACAGGGCATGTGTGGGGGCTTCACACAGTAGAAGGCCTCTTGGTCTCGAGGATCCAGGTACTGGCACAGTTCGGCACTTGAGTTGAGGGTCAAGCTGCATTCAGAAAGGACTTGGGATTTGCCGCTGGAAAACTTGCCTGTGAAGATCACTCTGTCATAGCCTTGGTTCCTTGCCCTCCAGAGAGCTGATGCCCCTTCACTGGGGTGCATGAGGAGGACAGACAGGGAGACCTGGCCCTCCCAGAACAGAGTGAACGTGACGAGGTAGGTACCGTTGTTGAAATCCGTCACCTTTCCTGATGCACCAGCCTTCAGGTCTGGGGAGGACATCCTGGCCCTCAGGAAGTCCCCACCATATTCCTTCCTGTGTCCCAGGTGGTCCCTCACCTCCAGAAGGATGTCCAGCTGATCCCCGACATAGTATGTGTGTCGAGGGTTGAGGATGGTGGCCACACTGTGTGCAGCACTAGTGGTGGCACTCATATTGGTAAAGGGTCTGGGTGGGATCAGTTGGTCCATTTGCTCCTGGATCTCTCTGATTTTCAGTTCAATTTCCGTCAGTGAAATTGCTGAATTCTGAAATGTTTCAAACTGTGAGGACTGTTTGAAGATGTTCCATTGTTTCAGGATGCTGGGGCTTCTCAAGTGGAGTGAGAACTGCAGTATCGAGAGGAAGGATACATGTATTACATACAATACAAATACTCACAGCAGATAGCAGAGCCAATAAGATGGCTCATTTACATATGTAAACATGAGGAAATGATGAGAAATGAATTCTAACTAGGTTTCCCTTATGGATCCATAGATATTCATTTCCACATAGTGTCACTTCTCTCCTGTTAGCAGATGATGGCTTTCATATCCTGATGACTTAAACCATTTACTAGATATAATAAGTATGATTATTTCATTATTGAATTTTTAAGTTATTCCCTTTTTATAAAGATCATGTACCCACATTATATAGATGGAGAGAAACAGTGCTGTGTCTAATTGAACATTATAGCAATGTAGAAGGTTATGAATAATGTTTCTTACCTGCAGTATGAAGAAATATGTGATCAAATGAAATGCTTGCTCACTTGGCAATACTCTATTGCATAAGAGGTTGGAGTAGCTGCGGATAACTAACAGCTGCACAATGGAGTAACGGAGAAATATTTCCACCAATCTAAAGTCTATTGACATCCTATTACAATCACATCATAGTAGCACATTTAACCAGTGCACCTGTATGACAGTTGGCTAGAGAGACATGTGGAAAGCCAGGAATGGAAACCTATCCTGGTCTGTTCATTGATTTGTTTGTTTGGTATAGTCCTGATGATTAAACTCCAGGTCTCTGTACTCAGCTACAACCCCAGTCCTTTTAAAAAATATTTTATTTTGAGGTAGGGTCTCACTAATTTGTCAAACTGCCCAGACTGGGCTTGAAGTTGGGATCCTCTTGCCTCAGCCTCCCCGAACCTAGGGATTAGAGACCAGGGCCGCTATACCCAGTTCACTTTCTTTCTGATTTGTTCTGCTTCTCAGAGCAACTGCTATTTGATGTTTATAAGGAGCTTGAAGTCCAAGTATATTATTTCCTGTGTCATAATAGTCTGTCAAAGACCTTCTGAAATAGCTAGACATAATGGTGCACACCTGTAATCCCAAGAGGCTGAGGCAGGAGGATTGCCATGAGTTCAAGGTCAGCCTAGGCCACATAATGAAGTCAAGGCCAGTGTGAACTACTTAGTGAGATCTTCTCAAAAGAGAAAATTTTTAAAAATTTCTGGAGCAAGATATTTAGTTTGTCAAAATGATTTTATAAGGAATCTGTGCTGGGGTTAGAGCTTACTGGCCTCCAGGCCCATGCCGGAAGAGCGCCCAGGGACTGAGTTTAGCAGCGGGCAGCTTGGGAAATGGCGACTGTGCCACTGAATCTACACCAGGGTTGGAGCTTACTGGCCTCGAGGCCCATGCCGGAAGAGCACCCAGGGACTGAGGTTAGCAGTGGGAGGCTCAGGAAACAGTGAATGCGCCACCGAATCTGCATCACCGAATCTGTGCCAGGGTTGGAGCTTACTGGCTTCCAGGCCGACAACGGAAGAGCACCCAGGGACTGAGGTTAGCAGGTCAGAGTCTGACTTTCTCCACGGCAACTGCAGAAGCACATCCAGTCATCTTGTATTAGTGGGTAGGTGGGCCTGTTGGAACATCAGCCCCTACCATTGCAGCTGCACAGGGTCTACAGCCTACTGGCTTCCAGGCTGACTGCACAAGTGAGTCCAGAGACTCTGTATTGGTGAGCAGGCGGGCCCATTGGAACCTCAGGCAGCGCCATTGTAGCAGTTCAGGAGTCAGAGCCTTCTTGCCTCTAAAACAGATGGGAGAAGGTGTTCTGACTGTATTTATTGAGTGCCTCATATGGTGCACCAGAACTAGGGATTTTTCTTTAGGTCCCAACACACACTGTAAAGAAAAACCCGGGAAACACTGCTATTTTAAGGTTCCTAACTATTAGGAGGAAAGTGACTTGCAACAAACAGCACCAGAAAACAGGGCAGGTCAGAGATGAGGAAACACTCAAAGTCTCAGATACAAAGATCCTCACCTCAAGGTAACACAGGGGGAAGGGAAATAGAGAAGTTTGAAGCCCAGTCTCTAGGGTCCTCAGAAATGGTAACCAAAGCAGATCTAGTAAAATGGAAATCAGAACTGATCTCTAAGATGAAAGCAGAGATATTGGACACTGTCAACATGATAATTAATAAAGCCAAAGAGGAAATCATGGAGTTGATAGAATCCAAGATAGCAAAAGCAATGGAACCTTTTAAACACCTACAAGCAGAAGTCCAGGAAATTAAGAAAGAAAATGAAAGTTTGCGCAATAGAATGAATTTGGCAGAAGACAGAATTTCAGACCTAGAAGACAGGATCTCAACCAATGAACTGGAAAGGCATAATCTATGGAAAAAAATCAAGCGATAATGAAAAGTCAATCCAACAGCTCCTAGATGATTCAAAGAAGAATAACATAAGATTGATTGGAGTCACTGAGGAAGCAGGAGACAATGCCAAAGACAGCAAAAAGCTATTCACAGAGATAATGGCAGAAAACTTCACAGAAAAAGGTAAAGAACTGGACATAAAAATATATGAAGCATACATAATGCCACATGCCCATGACATGAAAAAATCTACACCTAGGCATATAATCATAAAAGTCCCAGATATCAAAAAAAAAAAAAAAAAAAAAGAATGAAATACTGAAAGCAGCCAGAGAAAAGAAAACAGTTACATTCTAAGGGAAGCCCGTCAGGATCACAGCGGACTTCCCAACTCAAACACTCAATGCAAGAAGAGCCTGGAGTGAAGTCTTCCAAGCCCTAAAGGAAGAACAACTTCCAACCCAGACTGATGTATCCTGCCAAACTATCCTTCAAAATTTATGGGGAAATAAAATACTTTCATGACAAAGAACACCTGAAAAACTTCACAAATATGAAACCTGTGCTCCAAAACATTTTAAAGAACATCTTGGAGAAAAATAAGGAAAGCTGCAAATTCATGAGACCTAACTGAGCCAACCCATGGGACCAAACAAGAAACTGATGGAGAAAGGGCAAAAGTAGAATAACACAGCCAAGAACAGGAAAACATGGCAGCACTAAATTTACCTATATCAGTCATTACCATTAATGTCAGTGGACTCAACGCACCAATTAAGAGATACAGACTGGCAGAGTGGATCAAAAAGCAAGATCCTACAATCTGCTGCATACAAGCAACACACCTAATTCAGAAAGAAACCCATGGACTAAAAGTAAAGGGATGGAAAACAATACTCCATGCGACAGGAAACAGCAAGAAAGCAGGAGTGGCAATTTTATTTGCAGACAAAATAGACTTCAAGCCAAAACTGATAAAAAGAGATAAAGATGGACACTATCTTTTAATTCAGGGAAAAATCCAAGAGACAGAAATCACAATCTTAAAATATCTATGCTCCAAATTCTAATGCACCCAACTATATAAAACAAATATTAACGGACTTGAAAAACCAGATAAACTCCAATACAATCATAATAGGGGACCTCAATACCCCACTGTCACAAAGAGACAGATCGACCAGACAAAAAGTCACTAAGGAAATCCTTGAGCTCAACCAGACTCTTCAGCAAATGGACTTAATAGATGCCTACAGAGTATTTCATCCCACAAAATCAGAATTTACATTCTTCTCAACTGCTCATCGATCATTCTCCAAAATAGACCATGTGCTCATTCATAGAACAAGTTTAAGCAAATATAAAGGGATTGAAGTTATCCCTTGTATACTGTTGGACCACAGTGCCCTGAAATTGGAGCTGAATAGCAAAGGAAAGCCCAGTATCTTCACAAACACATGGAAACTGAACAAGATTCTGCTGACCAACCAATGGGTCACAGAAGAAATTAGAGAAGAAATTGAGCAGTTCTTACAACTAAATGATTACCCCAGTACAACATATAGAAATTTATATGACACAATAAAAGCAGTTCTGTGAGGAAAATTCATAACAGTGAAAGCCTACATCCAGAAAATGGAGCAAGCTCAAATAAACAATTTAATGCTGAACCTCAAGCGACTAGAAAGAGAGGAGCAAAACAAACCCAAAGCTCACACTAGGCAAGAAATTATAAGGATCAGGGCAGAAATTAATGCAATAGAAACCAAGAGAATGGTTAAAAAAATCAATGAATCAAAAAGTTGGTTCTTTGAGAGGACAAACAAAATTAATAGATCCTTAGCCAACCTCATTAAACAAAGGAAGGAAAAGGCTCATATCTATGCTATTAGGAATGAGAACGGAGATATTACTACTGACCCAAAGGAAGTCCAGAGGATAATATACACCTACTTTGAAAAGTTATACTTTAAGGCCAGGGAGTTAGCTCAGTGGTTCCGGCACCTGTCTTGCAAGTGCAAGGGCCCGGGTTCGATTCCCTGGTAACCACATACCATACTGGGTGTGGAGACTCACGCCCAGCAGCAACCAGCACCACGTGGCTCACACCTGTAATCCTAGCACTTGGGAGGCAGAGGCAGGAGGATTGCTGTCATGTGAGTTTGAGGCTGAGCTCAGGGCCAGCCTGAACCACAAAGTGAGACCCTATCTCAAAAAATCCTAAAAAAAAAAAAAGAAAATTTATACTTCAATAAAATGGGAAATGTAGAAGAAATGGATAGATTTCTAGACACATATGAACTCCCAAAGCTGAATAAAGAAGATATAGAAATGTTAAATGCCCCAATAACAATATGTGAAATTGAAATGTAATTAAAAACTTACCAACAAAGAAAAGCCCTGGACCTGACAGTTTTACTGCTGAATTCTATAAAACTTTTAAAGAAGAGTTAGTGCCTCTACTTCTGAAACTCTTCAATGAAATTGAAAGGGAAGCAGTACTCCCAAACTCATTCCTGGAAGCAGCCATTACCCTGATTCCAAAAGCAGAGAAAGACCCAACCAAAAAAGAGAACTAGAGGCCAATATCTCTAATGAATATCGATGCAAAAATCCTCAATAGATCCTGGCAAACAAAATACAGAGAATTATCAAAAAGATTATATACCCTGACCAAGTTGGATTCATCCCAGGGATGCAAGGATGGTTCAACATACGTAAATCAATCAATGTTATACACTATATTAACAGGCTTAAAGACAAAAATCATATGGTCATCTCAATTGATGCAGAAAAAAGCATTTGACAAAGTACAACACCCATTTATGTTCAAAACTCTACAGAAGATCAAAATAGATTGTCTGTATCTCAAACTAATAAAAGCTATCTATGAGAAACCTTCAGCCAGTATCATACTAAATGGTCAAAAATTGAAACCTTTCACACTATGATCAGGAACAAGACAAGGATGTCCTCTCTCACCACTTCTGTTCAATATAGTTCTGGAAATATTAGCCATAGCAATTAGGCAAGAGAAAGAAACAAAAGGAATAAAGATTGGAAAAGAAAAAGTTAAATTGTCATTATTTGCTGACGACATGATACTCTATCTAGAGGATCCTAAAAACTCAATTAAAAAACTGCCGGACCTAATTGCCAGTTTTAGCCACGTAGCTGGTTACAAGGTCAACATTCAAAAATCAATAGCCTTCATATACACAAACAGTAGATCCACTGAGATAGAAATTGGAGAGTCAGTCCCTTTCCCAATAGCACCCAAAAAAATAAAATACCTAGGAATCAATCTAACAAAGGAGGTGAAAGACCTCTGCTCTGAAAACTATAGCACTCTGCAAAAGGAGATAGAAGATGATATCAAAAAATGGAAAGACATACCTTGCTCCTGGGTAGGAAGAACCAATATTGTCAAAATGGCTATACTCCCAAAACTATTCTACACATTCAACACAATCCCGATTGAAATTCCAAAAGCATATTTCACAGATCTAGAGAAAAAAATCCAAACTTTCATCTGGAACCACAAAAGACCTAGAATAGCCAAAGCAATTCTAAGCAACAGGGACATGGGGGGGGGGTGGTTTACTGCAACTCCAAACCTGAAACTATACTATAAAGCCACTGTGATAAAAACTGCGTGGCACTGGCAAACTAACAGACCCGAGGATCAATGGAGTAGACTAGAAGATCCAGAAACTACGCCAGATACACTGAGCCACCTCATCTTTGACAAAGGAGCCAAAAATCCTCAATGGAGGAAAGATAGTCTCTTTAACAAATGGTGCTGGAAAAACTGGGCTTTAACTTGCCAAAGACTAAAACTAGATCTAACTCACCGTGTACCAAGCTAAAATCAAAGTGGATAAGAGACGTAAATATTAAAACAGACACTCAAAACCTTCTGCAAAACAGGTTAGGTAAAACTCTCGAAGACATTGGCTTAGGGAAAGACTTCATGAACAAAACTTCTATAGCACAGGAATTGGCTGAGGAAATCAACAAATGGGACCTCATTCTTTAAAAAAGCTTCTTCACAGCAAAGGAAACCACCAACAGTGCAAAAAGGCAACCAACAATGTGGGAAAAAAATCTTTCCCAGCTGTTCCTCAGACAAAGGGCTACTATCTAGAACATATAAAGAGCTCAAAAAAATCAGCCCACCCAAATTTAATGACCCAGTTCAAAAATGGGCATCTGAAATTAACAGATATTTTTCAGAGGAAGAAGTAAGAGCAGCTAAGAAGCATATGAAGAAATGCTCAACATCATTAGTCATTCGAGAGATGCAGATGAAAACAACATTGAAATTTCATCTCACTCCACACAGAATGGCTGCCATTTCAGAATCAGCCAACGGCAAATGTTGGCGAGGCTGCGGAGAAGAAGGAACCCTTCTCCACTGTTGGTGGAACTGTAGACTCATACAACCCCTGTGGAGATCAGTTTGGAGATTTCTCAAAAAGCTAGGATTGGAGGTCCCATTTGACCTGGCCATTGCCCTGCTAGGTATATACATACAAAAATTAAAAGACTCATATCACAGTGACATATGTGCACCCATGTTTATAGCAGCCCAATTTGTGATTGCTACATCTTGGAAACAACCCAAGTGTCCATCAACTGAAGACTGGATAAAAAAGCTGTGCTTCTTCTGCAGAATGGAGTACTACTCTGCCATAAAAAATGATAAGTTTGAATCATTTATACTTAAATGGACATACCTTGAGGATATCCTCTTAAGTGAAATAAATAGGGCACAGATAGGTACATATCACATCTGTTCTCTGGTATGAGAAAATAAAGATGTAAATGAGTCCTAGAATTGTATGTTATATATTGTGAAATAGGAAGTGCTCAATGTAAAATAGGGTGAAGGGGGAAAAATGATGAGATTGTAACAAAAAAGTAAGGAAACAAATTTTATGTATATGGGGGGGCGGTAGGGTGGGTAGTGCTATGGGAAAAAATGAGAATTAAGTTGTGTCTTATACTGGTACAAATCCCCATTATGCAGTGCAATCATGATGCATTTATGTAATGTACCAATAAAGATTAAAATTTTTTTAATGATTTTATAATATAATACATATCATCATCTAATAATTAGATAATTACATGAATGAAAGATTCACAGAAATTCATCTTTTGATGATGACTTTCATAGCTGCTTTCTTACCACGAGAAAGGAATACTCTCCAGATACCTTGGTTGACTAAATCTCCCTCACAAAATTTTTCAATTTAAATATTTTTTGTAAAATTATGGGACATTGTTAACAAAAGTATTTTCAAATTTGATGTAAAATAGGAGCTTATTAGTGCTAATCATATTTATTCTCATTTTAACATTTCAACTTTATATTCTCCCAAATTCTTGTATTTTTATCTTCTGAACTGCTTATTTTTTTGTGTGTAATTTTTTTTTTTTTTGGCCTTTGTTTTCTTCAATTCTTGTTGATTATTATATTTTCATATAAAAGCCATCTTAAGATTTAATCTCTCAATTTAGCAGAAAAAAATGTTTACAACTTCATGACTTAATCATTGAAAGGATTTAAACTGGGTGTGATTGTATAAGTTTCTAATCATAGTTCTCTGGGAGGCTAAGGTATCCAGTCACAAAATTTAAAAATGAAAGAAAGAAAGAGACAAGAGACAAAGGCAGATGGAGAGACAGAGAGAAGAGAAAGGACGAAAAGGAAAGGAAAGAGGGAAGGAAGGAAGGGCTGGGGATATAAGTTCACTGTGAAAGACCTGAGTTCAATCCTAACACTGAAAAAAAAATTAATTAATTAGAAGTGTTTAATATTTATAGTTGTGAAAATAATTTTGTCATTTATTTGTATTGCTTCTATTTTTTTGTTTTGTTTTGTTTTGTTTTGTTTTGAGTCAAGGTCTCACTTTGTGGTTCAGGTTGGCTCTGAGCTCAGCCCCAAACTCACATCACAGCAATCCTCCTTCCTCTGCCTCTCGAGTGCTGGGATTACAGGCATGAGCCACCACGCCTGGCACTGAGAGATGTGGTGCTGATTGCTGCTAGCTGTGAGTCTCCACACCCAGTATTGTATGTGGTGACCAAGGATCGAACCCAGGTCCTTGCACTTGCAAGACAGGTGCTGAAACCACTGAGCTAAATCCCCGGCCCATTGCTTCTAATCTTATACTACTCACTGCTTTCATTTTCTAAATATTTCATTCTATTTTCCCTTATTTTTTATGATCAGATTTGTCAATATTTTATTCTTTTGGCTATCTTGATCCAGCTAAGTGGGGAAAAAGCTCTACTTCATATGATATTGTGGTAAATACAGATATTGTGTGCTCTTTCTTTTATTGATGTGCATAATAGTAACTTATTTAAGGATTATTACTAAGAAATTTTAAAAGAAAGACACACAAGTATCATCTTCAATAAAACTACAATCTTAGAAAGTTTAATTTCAAGAGAAGAATAAACATGTAAAATTGGCCTTATAAATAGTGAATAACATAACAGATAAACAGGTAGAGCTCTATAAGTACTAAAAGATTGTAACTAATTTGCCAGGGATAGTTAAGAACAGTTTTCCAGGGACAGGAGAATGAGAAGGTATTGCTTAATGGTTGCAGAATTTGTTTGAAGTGATAAAGGTTTGTTTTAAATAATTTGTTTGTTCTTTAATTGACAAAACTATATATAGTTGTAGCACATAATTAGTTCTGACATAGATATACATTATGGCATAACTAAATAAAGTTAATTAACATATCTATCACCTCATCTAGGAATTTTTTGGGAAAAAATTTTTTAAATCTACTCTTACCAATTTTTAAGTATAAAGTGCATTATCAACTAACTATAATAACCGTGCTATATAATGAACCTCCAGAATTTATTCACCCTGTCTGGCTGAATCTTTGTACACTATTGACCAACATCTTCCCTCCCCTTCAATAACCTGCTTTATCCCCTACCTTTTACTTTTTAACCATCCTACTTTTTAGTTCTGTATGTTTTTTTAGATTCCACTTGCTGTATTAGTGATATCATGTAATACAGTGCTTGTTTTGCTGGGCTGGCTTATTTCACTTAGCAGGTACTCCAGTTTCATCCATATTGATACAAAGGACAGGATTTCCTTTTCTAAAGCTAACTAGCATTAAAATGTATGTGTAACACGTTTTCTTTGTCCATTCTTTCCTTGAGCATTGTAAACAATGCTGCAAGAACACCAGAGTGCGGGGGTGGGGATTTAGCTCAGTGGTGCCGCCCTGCCTCGCAAGCACAAGGTTCTGAGTTTGATTCCTAGTGCCAGGGAGGAGGAGGAGGAGGAAGACAAGAGTACAGAGCTCTCTCTAACATACTGATATTATTTACTTCAGATAAACGCCCCAAAGTGTAATTGCTGCTTTATATAGTAATCCTAATTTTTTAGGATGCCCATATTGTTTTCCACAATCACTATATGAATGTACATTCTCACCGGTAGTGCTCAGAGTTCCATTTTCTAAACCTCATCAACACTTACACTTAGTTTTTTGGGGTTTTTTGTTTTGGTTTTTTTTTTAGGTTTTTTGAGACAGGGTCTCACTTTGTAGTTCAGGTTGGCCCTGAGCTCAGCCTTAAACTCCCATCACAGCAATCCTCCTGCCTCTGCCTCCCAAGTGCTGGGATTACAGGCGTGAGCCACCACGTCCGGCACTGTGGTATGTGGTACTGGTTGCTGCTGGGTGAGTCTCCACACCCAGTATGGTATGTGGTCACCGGGGAATCAAACCCGGGCCCTTGCGCTTGCAAGACAGGCGCCGGAACCACTGAGTTAACTCCCCTGCCTCTACACTTAGTTTTTTATCCTAGTTATTTTAGCAAATGTGAGGTGATATCGCTTTATGGTTTTAATTTGGATTTTCTTAATCATTAGTGCTATTGAATTTTATATACTTTTTGCCATTTTTTGTGCCTCCTTTTGCAAACTATTCAACTATGTAACTCCGTGAACATGGATATTTTTCCATTTGTTTATGAATTACTGCTTTCATTACTGTTATAAAATTTTCATTTTCTGATAGGTTATATTTTGTTTGCCATTGAGTTTCTAATGCATTTTAATTATTATCTCCTTCTCCAATGTATAGCTTTCAAATGTTTTCTCCCATTGTATAGGTTGTGTCTTCATGATGTTGACTATTTCCTTGGCTATACAAAAGATTTTTGATGCAACCTTAATTGTCTTATTTTGCTTCTATTTTTTGTCTTTTGGGGATCAAGTCTTGCCAGGATTTCTTTGTTAAGAAACTTTGATCCTATGTTTTCTTCTAGTATTTCACAGTTTTAGATCTTACATTTAAGACTTTCCTTCACTGTGAGTTGACTATTGTACATGGTGTGAGATAAGGGTCCATTTACACTCTTCTTTATGGGTTTCCACTTGTTGAAGCATCATTTATTAAAAAGACTATTCTTTCCCCATTTTATGTACTTAGGATCTTCATAAAAGAACAGCTGGCCATATATACATAGGTTTATTTCTGGGTTCTCTGTTCTGCTCCATTGGTCCTTATCTATTTGTTTGCCAACACCAAACTATTTTGGTTGCTATAATTTTTAGTATATTCTGAGAACAAGTACTGTAATGCTTCCAGTTTTGTTATATTTAGTTATTTAGGGTTTTATGATTCCATAAATATTTTAGAATTATTTGAATACTTTTACAAAAAATGTTAGCAGAATTTTGATAGGAATTACATTGAATCTGTAGTTCATTTGGGGTAATAGGGACATGAATTATATTAGCTTTTAAAACAATAAGTGTGTGTATCTTTCCATTTATTTATATCTTCTTCAATTTCTTTCATTAATATTTTACAATTTTCAATGTATATGTCTTAAGTTTTTAAGAAATGTACTTGTTCTGATGCTAGTGTATATTCACTTATTTTTTCTTTATTGGGTAGTTTGTTGCTAGTGTATATAAATGCTGCTAATTTGTGTATTTTGATTTTATATCCCTTAACTTTATTGAATTATTTATTAGTTCAAACAGGTGTTTGGTGAGGTCTTTGAAGTTTTCTGTATATAAGATCACACCATCTTCAAACAGGAACAGTTTAATATCCTTCTTTCCGATACAAATGTATTTGTATAATTGCTCTGGCTAATTCCTCCAGTCCAATGTTGAATAGAAGAGGAAGTATGGGCAATTTCAAGTGATTTCTAATCTTTTAAGAAAAGCTTTCAACTTCCACCCCTAATAACGAAAGTCAGCTGTAGGCTAGTCATACATACACATCCTTATTACATTGAGATACATATCTTCTATACTCAATATTTTAAGAATTATTGTCATGAAAGGATTTTGAATTTTGATATCAGTGTAATTCTGGCTTTGAAAATAAGTTTGGAAATAGTTTTTCCTTTTAACTTTTTTTGAGTGAATTAGAAGAGCTCATATTAATTCTTCAAGTGTTTGCCATAATGTAACTCAGATCCTGAGCTGTTCTTTTGGTATTTTTGTTGTTGTTGTTTGCTTTGTTTTGTTTTTTGTTCTGGTACTGGAGAGTAAATCCAGGCCTTTTCCACTGAACTAATTTATAATTAGCTCATTTACATATATAATTTTTAAATTTTGAAACAGGGCCTCCAATTGCTAAGTGGCCCAGGGTAAACTCAAACTTGCAATCCTTCTGCCTCAACCTCCCAGAGTACTGGAATTACAAGAATGTGCCACCACATCTAGCTCATGGGATTTTCTTGATGAAAGAGCATTTTTAAAAAAAAAAAAAATGTATTACTGTGATTAGATTTTATAGTCTTGCAAGATTCAGATTTGATAGGTTGTATATGTCTATGAATTTATCCATTTCTTTGGCCTACAATTTTTCATATCAGCCTTTTGTGATCGTCTGTATTTCTGTGGTGTCAGTCATGATGTCATCCTTTCAGATTTCTGGCTTTATTTCTTTGAGTTTTATTTCTTTTAATCAAACTGAGCATTTGCATTGTTTTGAAAATTGGCTCATAGTTTTGTTATTCTTTACGAGAAATGAGTGAACAGAGATTAAAAGGGGAATTAAAAAAAACTAGTAGCTAAATGTAATCAGAAGAACCCTCAGAAGAGAGAAGCAGAAGAGGAACAACTCGGGAGATGGAAGCACAGAGGGAATCAGCCCGATGTTGCTGGTTTTCAGAATGGCAGATTCCCTGCAAAACAGACTGTCCAGAAAATGGAAAGACCAGGAAATGAGTCTTTTTTTTTTTTTTTCCTCTAGAGCTTCTTCCAAATAGACTGCGCTCTTGCAACCTCTTAATGGCAGCCCAGTAACATCCATCTTGGAATTATGACATCTGGATATGTAAGATAACAAAGTTATACTGTTAAAGCCATAAAGCTGAGGCAGTCTGTTACAGCAGATGGTGGTTAAATAGCCTTCAATAATTTCAACTTTGTTATAAGATAACAAAGTTATACTATTAAAGCCATAACGCTGAGGCAGTCTGTTACTGCAGATGGTGGTTAAATAACCTTCAATAATTTCAGCATCTATGTTACCTTAGGTTAGTGACTGTTGTCTATTTTTTCCTCAATTTATGATTTTCCTAGTTCTTCATAAATTGTATAATTTTAGATCATATTCTAGATATTATGCTTTCTTCAAATGCTAAGGATAATATTGACTTTTAAAAAGTATTTCATCTAGCTAGGGGAATGCCACAAGTTTTAATCCACCTTCTGGGGTTCTAGCTGTAGGTCTGCTCAGTTCTCAGTCTTTACTGTGCTACTTGAAAATTTCCTACTTCCCCAATCTCTCTATATATCTATATATTGGACAGTGGCCAATCTGGCACCTGGGCAGTGACCTATTCTATAATTCAAAGCCCAAATACTCTGACCCACTATTCAGGCAGGATCCACCTATAAGGTGGAGTTCACGTTCCACCTTAGGAGACAGCATTTTTGAGGTTCATCTTCACTGCAACCTCCCCCGCCCCTTTCCTTTCTTTTTGTTTTTAGGGGGGTTTTTTTTTTTTTTTTTTTTTTAGGTTTTTTTGAGACAGGGTCTCGCTTTGTGGTTCAGGCTGGCCGTGAGCTCAGCCTCCAACTCACAGCAATCCTCCTGCCTCTGCCTCCCGAGTGAGTGGATAACAGGCGTGAGCCACCACGCCCTGCACTGTGGTATGTGGTACTGGTTGCTGCTGGGCATGAGTCTCCACGCCCAGTATGGTATGTGGTAATAGGGGATCAAACCCGGGCCCTTGCGCTTGCAAGACAGGCGCCGGAACCACTGAGCTAAATCCCCAGCCCCTCCCCTTTCCTTTCTTTGCAGAGCCTCACTTTTGGTTTCCTATCCAAAAATGTTGGGCAAATATTTTCCTAACCTGAAAGAAAAACTTAACATAGTTCCCTACAACACTGAAAAAAAGGCAGAACTATTCTAACAAGGCCTGGCAGAGGTCTGATGAGCACCACATTCTGTTCTCAACACAAAGGGGAAATACTGTTTGTATAAGATTCATAAATAGTGAGAATGAGGCATATAAACTTTAACAGAATATAGTAAAAGTTAAAAAGTTAAACATTTTAAAACCTAAAATAATTGTAGACTTACAGGCAATTGTTGGAAATAAGAGAGAAATCTCATGCACCTTTTCCCCAGTTTACCAAGAAGTAACATCTTGCAAAACCAGTAAAATCATAAATTATATATGAACACTGATTTAGTAAAGGAAAAAAAATTTCCTTCATATTTCTTTTGGAGACCTTAGCCCTTGGCAACTAGTCATGTATTTTTTCTCTATATCTAGTCATGTAATGTATGAGTCATAAATATGAGAAAGAAAAAAATAAAGAGTTGTAAGATAATATGCGACAAACAGAAAGAAATTATGCTTAAAATATACTAGTAAAAGCAAGACCAGGATCAGCGCTCAGTGCTCAATTTCACTCTTAGCTCAGTTTCCCTATTCTTTCAAAAGCCTATTACATATACTCTTTCACACAGACACAAGCGCGCACACACACACACACACACACACACACATACACACACGTTGCTCTGTTGAATGTTTATACCCCATTAAAAAACTCCTACATTAGGAGTTGAGGCCCTCACTCCCTATGGCAAGGTATCAGGAAGCAGTGTGTCTGAGGAAGAGATGAGGTCGTGAAGGAAGAGCCCTCATGAATGAGATTAGAAAGAACCCACCACCAAAAAAGTAAACACAAAATTAAGAGATCTCAGAGAGCTCTTTTCCCTTACCATCTGAGGACACAGTGAGAAAGTGATCATCTCGACTCAAGAAATGGAGCCTCAGCAGACATTTTTCTTTTCAGTGTACGTGGATGGTGGAAGGGGGCTATTGGGGGCTCAGTCTAGGACTTTCTCTCTGAGCTCTAAGAGCTTACTTATTTTTATTTTGATATAGGGTCATGCTGTCATTAAGTTGCCACACTGGGCTCAAACATTTGATCCTCCAGTCTCAGCCTCCAAGAATGGAATATGCTGGAATTACTGGTACGTATCACTATGCCAGGCTCTGGACTTGATCTTGTACTTTCGAGCTTCCAGAAATATGACAAATTAATTTCTATTGTTTATAAAATACCAAGTTTATGGCAGTCTACTAGAATAGCCCAAACAGACTTTTTAAAAAAAGATATTAAACACATATACTTATATATATCTCTTATGTGTGTATGGATAAATTTTAAAATGTTATACTTTTTTCATAAAACCCTAAGACCATTTTGCTTTCCATGATACATCTGGCCAAATGTCATCAGTTGTTACATAATTATCTCCTTCTCTGTCATTTTTCTCAGCCAGTGGTTTCATTACTTAACAGAGGTTTTGGAGAACTTTCTAGTACTTCTTCAGCACTAGAAATCCTAACATCCTCCAGGTAGACTACGGACAGGTTCATCAAGGCAGATCTTCCAGTACCCACAGCTCTTTCTCCTAAATGTTCTCAGACCTTTAAGAGTAATCATAGGGCAAACCAACTTCCTGCTCAACTTAAATGTAACCATGTCTTTTCTTTCCTACTTGGTACTTTTCTGTTAGCTGTGTTCCATAAGAATTTAGATATATTCAAATGTCTTCCATATTGAAGAAAATCTTTGAAGTCACTAGTCTCCTATCAGTTAAAGAATTAAAAGTTCTTGGGCCGGGGAGTTAGCTCAGTGGTTCCGGTGCCTGTCTTGCAAGTGCAATGACCCGGGTTCGATCCCCGGTACCCACATACCATACTGGGCATGGAGACTCACCCCAGCAGCAACCAGTACCACATACCACAGTGCCGGGCGTGGTGGCTCACGCCTGTCATCCTAGCACTCGGGAGGCAGAGGCAGGAGGATTGCTGTGATGTGAGTTTGAGGCTGAGCTCACGGCCAGCCTGAACCACAAAGCAAGACCCTGTCTCAAAAAACCTAAAAAAAAAAAAAAAAAAACAAAACCAAAGACTCAAAAGTTCTCTTCCAGCCCTTTTCTCAATTTCTCACCTATCATTCATTTTTCAGCCTAGTACATATTCTGCTCCCCATGGTTGCAGTATTAATGGCTTTCCCTTCTCATTCCACAGCCCAAACACAGAAATGGATCAGACTCCAAGCCTTCAGCTGCCAATTGTATTCTACTGCCCCTAAATCTACTTTTCTAAACCAACTTTTTCAGCCTCAGCTCTTCAAGAGTATGTTCAAGCCATATTACTCATTTGTATGACCTTAAAAACCTCAAAATTAGACTTTTAATAGATAAATTTGTCTTTTGTTCACAAAAACTATTTTTCTTATGCTTGTATATACTTCAGTAAATGGAATCACCGGCCATACACTTGTACAAATCTGAAGTGTAATGCCTCACATACTGAACTCTTCACCTTCCCTTAGTCAGGCACTCTTGTTGTCAACGCTTTCTTAAATTCATTGACTTTTCTCCTTATCATTACTAGTACTGCATTTCAGGTCACCATTACCATCTAGATTAGATGACTGAACAGTCTTTTTAAAATTAGTTATTTATTTTAATTATTATGCATAAATAACTTTATCAGTTATTTATCTTGCATCTACAGCATGCCAGACATTGTTCTGAGCACTTCGAATGCTAAAATCCTTGCCTTCCTAGAGGTCACCATGCACTGGGTCAGGGTGGATAATGATCAATGAACACTGTGGATCAGTACATTAGATAACATGTAATATAGAAGTAAAAAGTACTATTCTAAACATGAAGTCAAGTAAAACAGAAATGCTAAGAGGTTAGGGTGAGATTGCTTTTAGTATTAAATAAAGACGACATCTAAGCAAACCTCTATTCAGTGTTCTAGGAGGAAAAACTGAAAGAAGTGAAAACCCAAGAAATAGTAACAGGACTACAGAAAGAATTTTTTAAAAACCCTGTGAAGAAGGCAGAAAACTGAAACAGAGATTTAGCTGGATTACAGTTTCAGGTGCCAAAGGTGAAGAAAACCTTGAGGCAGGGGGAAAGCAGAGCCAGGTGGTGCAAATATAGCTTCGAGTCCCTCTACTATACAAAGTAATAAACCATATGTACTATCAAACGCTGAGCAGAGAGCACTGTCACTTTCTATGACACTCTTAAAAAGCAAACAATGCCTACCTTTGTGTGGTCTCCTGAAGTCAAGTAAATTACCCAGAGAACTAATGTAAACATCAGCATCAGCAATAATTTGCGAACTATGGCATTTGGAAACAGTGTGAGTAACCTAGGAGAGAGGCTAGAAAGAAAAAAATCACACACTCAGTCAAATCAGCATGTTATGGCTCTGTGTACTCTCATTGCCCTTTAACAGCGCGCAGGAGAAGTAATGGTTCCTGAGTGTTCAGAAAGTTCCTTTGTAAGCTCTGTTAGAAATCAATCAGGTTCTTCCAGAGGCAGGGGACAAAACTAGCTGAAGGATTCCTGATTTCTGCCTTTCGGGCTAATTTGGTTTGGAATCACATCAGGTCTCTGATTCAGGATTCAGTGTGAACAGCAAGGTTTTAGTCACTGTTTCCTGGGAGGAATATTTTTGTCTTGGTGCTCTGTAATAAATCTCAGTCTCCAAATTGCACTTGTGCACATACACACACACATGCACACACACAGACACACACACTGGACAGTGTACTTCGCTGGTCTTATCTACCTTTAGAGGCTTACTTATAAACTTCCCATTATTTTTGTAGGCAGTGTGCTTCTACATAAAGTTTTTATCTCCTCATGCCGAAATAGTTGATAAACAGCTCCCAAAAGAGCAATGCTTACAGTATTTAGAAAAGCTCGATGTTAGTGGTCAAAATTTTCCTTCTACTTTTCAGACTCAGAATCTCAAAAGTATGTGGCTAACAGGTAAATCACAACAATGTTCCTCAAACATTTTTGACTGGACCTACAAGGGGGAAAAATCAAATCCCAATCCAGGACCTATGAAGAAAGCATACATCAGAATTTTCATAAAATGATATTTCTTGTATGAAATGCACTGTCATTTTCTAATTAGTTTACTTTGTCCCCTTGTTTTCCATTTTAAATTACATCCTATTCCCAAATAAGATCATTTTACTATCCTCACCATGCTGTCGCACAGAGCACTATTTAGCTAGTTCTCCCTCCTATCCCTGCTGTTATCACTTACCAGTAAGAACTGGAAGGATCGCACTTATGGACATATGTCTTCTCCATCATAATCTTGTATTCTCCCACAACAGTGACAGCTTTCCAGAGAGGCTCCTTGACTGAAGCAGTCTTCACACTTATTTCAGGCTTGCAGTTTCCTTGTAAGCTTCATTTTTCAATTGGCCACGGAGTGCCAGCTGGTATCACAAATCTCCTTTTCAGTGACCAGTTACTGCTAAATCCACAGAGACAGAAGAAAGAAGCCAGAAGGACACTCCAAAGTTCGCGTTTTAGAGAATGGACCTCTAAGGACAAGGCAAGGTTAGTCACCTTGAGGCAAAGATTTGCATATTTATATAGAGAGGGTGCTTCACTTGCTCACACCTTTGTTTGGATGTCACGATAATTAGTCACTTGCAGTACAGCAGAAGAACCTGAAAAGCTATAAAGAAGAAAAACAGAAACTTGTTCACAGCTTAAGAATATGTAAGAATTAATTTCTGGCTCTTCTAAGTATTTGGAATGCTTCCTCTGTAAACTTCTCTCCCTGCCATAAATCACCGCATACATAGAGCTTTCCAACAATGATGATTTAAATTGAATCTCAAGCCTTAAAGGGACCAGTCCTAGTCTGTATCTTCATGCAACTCACATAAAATAAGAGAGATACAAAAGAGCAAACTCAGTAGACATTAGTATCATGACATTAAAGTCGATCAGTTCTCACAGAGCAGCTTTCTGGCAGGCGAGCTGCTAGTGCTCTGCAACACCGTGTGACATGTGTTCTATAAGCCTCGCTGTCAGAAGGGTCTGTAGACCTACATGTCAGATATCAGCATAGACAATAGAAAGCTAAATGTAGATATGTCCATAGACACGTGTATTTCATGTACACTCGGGTATGTGTACAAGTAAATACATGTTATATTGTGTTTGTTTCTATTCTAATTCCTCCAGGCACATGTCCACATAACTGTGTAAATATTGTGACTATAATCGCAATGTGTTACAAATTAACAAAAATTCATTTGACAATTTTCAAAGAAATTTAATAAAAAAGGGGGGCTACAAATCCTGTGACTTTTTCCCTCCTTCTCATAAGGCATGTTCCTCACCACTGTCCTATACAACACACAGTCTCGTGAGATGACAGGCACCACATGACATCATTCCTGCCAGTGACAGACAGCATAAATGGTGGTTTTATAAGATTATATTGCCTAGTGAAAGACTAAATTTAGATTGAATGAAAACGGCACTGGTAAATACCAGAAGCAAAGTACAGTCTGTCCAGGACCTGAAGTCAGGATATGAAAAACAATTTAGTGATGAGTAAGCAGGCAAACAAGCAAGCAAGCAAGAAAGAAGGAAAGAAAGGAAAAGAAAGAACAATTAGTTCCCTGGGAATCAACAGAGAGCCAACAGAAAAAACAGAAACTACAATGAAACAGCATCGTGCAGAAAAAAGAACAGAACAGTGTGAAACACTGAACTTGGCTACCCGGGAGGAAAGTCTTGGCTCTGTTAAATCAAATTAAGCTAGGAAAGTGTCAGAAGCTCTATGGAAAAGAAAAAGACCAGGCTAATCGTATTAGTCCCAGTTATAAACTGGAGAAACACCCCCACAATGTTTTAGTCTGAAGACAACTCTTCAATATGGCAGAACAGTTAGAGGAAACCCATCCAGTGCAGCACCCCCCACATTGGAAAAGCTTTTATCAGGAACCATATGAGACCTGGCCCATTGTTTAAAGCTAAGCTACACAATAGCTACATTCCAAGGTTTCCAGGATCACCCTGCTACAGTGATTGGGTAGAAGACAGCCACAAGGGATAGATAAGAGAGGGTTGGGTTAGATACATACCCCTGGGAATTGTAACACATTTTGTAACCCCTCCTCAGGCTAGGAGGAACATGCTTATCCTTTTCTCTGCGGTGAGAAGCTAAAAGAATCACGTGTGGTTTGGGAGTGGCCGGGCTCTGAAAGTGCTGGGATTCAACCCAGCTGACTGCTTGACACACACTCTCTCCACCTGCTGCCTGCTTCCAGCACAGAACTCAGTGGTATGTTTACCTTCCAATCTGCCAGCAGGATTGGAGATACACCTCGCCTTGAATGGCTGCCGCAGCCAGGGATATATGGAAAAGTACTTGGGGGTGGGGTGATGTGGTGCAGTACCATAAACCCACAAACCATAAATGCAGAAGGGGAAATCAGTAACTCAGAGTGCAAGAAAACTGGGAGTGTCTGGAGGAAATTCAGCTCTAGGACAGACACCACTGATTGATCAGGCCCACTGGGAGGGTTTAGCATGCAAACACAAAATGTGAGTGTGGAAACAAAATAGGCCTTACTAGTGACTCTGTTCTTCCCCTAAAATGTGAAAGGAAAAGAAGGAAAGAGTAAGAAAAAAAGAAAGAAAAATGAAAACAGCTCACATATTCCAAGAAAACAATGAAGAAAAAGAAAAGTAAGTCAAAACAATTCCCCCATGGTTTTTTGTTTGTTTGTTTGTTTGTTTTTTTGTTTTGTTTTTTAAAATAGGGTCTCTCCTTGCAGTTCAGGCTGGCCCTGAGCTCAGCCTCAAACTCACATCACAGCAATCCTCCTGCCTCTGCCTCCCAAGTGCTGGGATTACAGGCATGAGTCACCATGCCTGGCACTATGGTAGGTGGTACTGATTGTTGCTGGGCATGAGTACAGTATGTGGTTAATGGGGATCGAATCTGGGCCCTTGTGCTTGCAAGACAGGTGCCAAAACCACTGAGCTAAATCCCCAGCGCTCCCCCATGTTTTTGTATGAGTATTTTTTCCAGGATTTGAAGTATAGGAATCCACCAGATGATCCAACAATCCCATTACTGAGTATTTATTAAAAAATAATAATAAAGTTAATATGCCTAGGAAATATCTGCATTCCCTTATTCATTGCAGCATAATAGCAAAGATAGGAAACAAAGTCCAACAAAAGATTAATGAATAAAGAAATTGTGATGTATACGGTAGGACTGTTCACCCTTTAAAAAGAAATCTTTTCATTTGCAATAACATATATGGACCTGAAGAACACCGTGCTGAGTTAAATGGGCCAAACACAGAAAGACAAGTATTGCCTGATCTCACTTACATCATGTGGAATATAAAAACGTCACAGAATCAAAGAGTAAAATAGTATTGCTGGAATCTGGTCAAGGAAAGGAATAGAGGTCAGAGGATCCAATGTGTCAATGAAAATGAATAATGTTTGAAATGTGTTTATACTACAATGGAATAGTACCCTACTTTGTATACACACCACAGTTTCTATATCCATTTATCTATTGAGACACACGGAGGCCACTCCTGAGACTTACTTATGATGAACTGTGTTACTGTACACATAGACATGCATACATCACTGTAACATGATGCTCTTAACTGTTTCAGGACCATAGCTAGAAGTGAAATTGTGGAATCATATAAAAGTTCTGCTTTTAATTTTTTGAGGAAACTCCATACTACTTTCCATAAAGGCTGTACTAATTTACAACTCCATCAACAATGCATAAGACCACCTTTTGGGTCCATCTTTAGCAACACCTTTTCTCTTTCTTATAATAGTGATGATAACAGATTCTAATGAGTTTACTTTGTATGGCATAGTTACCCTTAATTTCTTTTGATTATCATCTGTACAGAATAGAATATGTTTTTCTACTCTTTCCTTGAACTAACATTGGTTTTTCATAGCCAGCATATAATTAGATCTTATGTTCAAGCTTTTTGATCATTTCTGAACTTTTGATTAGAAAATTTCATCCACTTACATTTACATTGTAACTAATTATTGATGTGAATGTACTATGTCATGTTGTTTATTGTCTTGCTTTGTAGCAATTTCCATTATTCCTCACTATCTTCCTTTGTCATTTGAATTATTTTTTAAATGAATTATTTATTGGTACATTTTATAAACACATCATGATCATATTCAACATTGAGAATTTGTACCAGTATATGACATGACTCAATACTCATTTTTTCCAATTTCCCTGCCCAATTTACAACCCCTTTCCCTCTATATGCATAAGCTTTGTTTCCTTTTTTTTACCATCTCATCTTTTTGTTTCCCTTCATTACTTACCCATAACCCCTTTTTCCCTTTGAATATTTTCTATTTCACAATATCATACATTCTAGAACTCATTTATATCTTCAGCTTCTCATACCAGAGAAGAGATATGGTATTTACACAACTGTAACCTATTTACTTCATTTATGAGTGTGCCATCAAGGTATGGCCATGTGAGTATAAATGAATCAAACATCATTCTTTATGACAGAGTTTCATTCCTTTTTTTTTTTTTTTTTAATCTTCTTTATCCAGTCTCCAGTTGATGGGTGTTTGGGTTGTTTCCAAGATTTAGACATCACAAGAACATGAGTGGGTACACATATGTTGCTGTGATACGAATCTTAATTCTTTCATTTATTGCCCTAGAAGGGGAATAGCAGGGTCAAATGGAACCCCTAATTCTAGTTTTTTGAGGAATCTCCACACTGTTCTCCACAGGGTTGCACCAGTCTACATTCCTACCAACAGTGGAGAAGGATTCCTTTCTCTCCACAGCCTTGCCAGCATTTATTGCTGGTTAATTTTGAGATAGCAGCCATTCTTTGTGGAATAAGATGAAATCTCAGTGTTGTTTTCATCTGCATCTATCAAATGACCAGTGCTACTGAGCATTCCTTCATATGCTTCTTAGCTGCTTTTATTTCTTCCTCTGAAAAGTGTCTGTTCATTTCAGAGGCCCATTTTTGAATTGAGTTTTTAAATTTGAGAGGACTGTTTTTTTCAAGCTCTTTACATATTCTAGATTGTAGCCTTTTGTCTGAGAAACAGTGAAGATTTTTCCCATATTGTTGGCTGTCTTTAGCTCTTCCAGTGGTTTATTTTGCTGTGCAGAAGCTTTGTAATAGGATGAGATCCCATTTGTTGATGCCTTCTTTTAATTCTCGTGCTGTACAGGTTTGATCTATAAAGTCTTTCCCTAAGCCAATGTCTCCAAGAGCTCTACCTAATCTGTTTTCCAGCAGGTTTAGTGTTTCTATTTTAATGTTTAGATATTTAGTTCACTTTGATTTTACTTTAGTGCATGGTAGAAGAGATAGGTCTAGCTTTAGTCTGTTGCAAGTTAAAGCCCAATTTTTCCAGCACTATTTGTTAAAGAGGCTGTCTTTCCTCCATTGAGGATATTTGGCTCCTCTGTCAAAGATGAGGGGACTGAGTGTATCTAGAGTTGTTTCTGAATCTTCTATTCCACTGGTTCTCAAATTTGTTACTTTTCCAGCACCATGCAGTTTGTATCACAGTGGCTTTGTAGTATAGTTTCAAGTTGGGGATCCTAATATGCTGGCTATGTCCTTGTTGCCTAGAATTGCTTTTGCCATTCTAGGTCTTTTGTGGTTCCAGTTGAATTTTTGGATTATTTGGGATTGTTGGGATTTCATTCATGATTGCATTGGATCTTTATAGGAGTTATGGGAGTATAGCCATTTTGACAATATTGGTTCTTCCTACCCAGGAACAAGGCATGTCTTTCTATTTTCTGATATCCTCTGCAATCTCCTTTTCCAGAATGCTATTGTTTACAGAGTAACTACAGGTCTTTCACCTTCATTGTTGATTGCTTCCTAGATATTTCATTTTTTGATGCATTGTGAAAGGAATTGACTCTCCAATTTCTCTCTCAGTGAGTCTATTGTTTGTGTATACAAAGGCTCTTGATTTTTGAGCATTGTCCTTCTATACAGCCATGCTACTAAATTTGGTGATTAAATCTAGCAGTCTTTTGGTTGAGGTTGTAGGGTCCTCTATCTAGAGTATCATGTCATCAGCAAATAATAACAGTTTAACTTCTTCCTTTCCTATCTTTATTCTTTTTATTTCTTTCTCTTATCTCATTGCTGTGGCTAAAGTTTCCAGTATATGTTGAACAGCAGTGGTGAGAGTAGGCATCCTTGTCTTGCTCTTGATCTTAGTATGAAAGGTTTGAGTTTTTGACCCTTTAAAATGATGCTGGCTCTTTATCTCTTGTAAATAGCTTTTAGTAGGTTGAGACAAAGTCCATCTATCCCAATTTTCTGTAAGGTTTTGATCATGAATGGGTAATGGATTTTGTCAAATGCTTCTTCTGCATCTATTGAGATGACCATATGGTTTTTGACCTTGAGTTTGTTAACATAGTATATTACAATTATTGATTTATGTATATTGAATGACCCTTGCATCCTGGGATAAACTCAAATTGGTCAAGGTATATGATCTTCTTGATGATTCTCTGAATTCTGTTTGCTGGTATTTTATTGAGGACTTTTGCATCAGTGTTCATTAGAGAGATTGGCTTGTAGTTCTCTTTTTTGGTTGGGTCTTTCTCTGCTTTTGCAATCAAGGTAATGGTTGCTTTCAGAAATGAATTTGGGAGTACTGCTGCCCTTTCAATTTCATTACAGAGTTTGAGATGTAGTGGCATTAGCTCTTCTTTAAAACTTTGTAGAATCTACCAGGACCAGGGCTTTTCTTTGTCAGTAGGTTTTTTATTACATTTACAGTTTCACAGATTGATACTGAGATGTTTAACATTTTTATATCTTCTTTATTAAACTTTGGAAGCTCATATGTGTCTAACATTTTTATATCTTCTTTATTAAACTTTGGAAGTTCACATGTGTCTAGGAATCTATCCATTTCTTCTATGTTTTCATCTTATTGAAGTACAAATTTTCAAAGTAGGTGTTTATTATCCTCTATACTTCCACTGGATCTATGGTGATTTGTCACTTTTCGTTCCTAATAGCATGGATTTGAGACTTTTCTTTCCTTTGCTAAGTTTGGTTAAAAGTCTGTCAATTTTGTTTATCCTTTCAAAGAACTGACTGATTTGCTGATTTTTTTTTGGGGGGGGGTATCATTCTCTTAATTTCCATTGCATTAATTTATGCTCTGGTCCTTATAACTTATACCCTAGTATGAGTTTGGGGTTTGTCTTGTTCCTCTTTTTCTAATAGCTTGATGTTCAGCATGAGATTGTTTATTTGAGCTCACTCTGTTTTCCCAGTGTAGGTGTTCACTCCTATTAATTTTCCTCATAGAACTGCTTTCATTGAGTCTCAAAAATTCCTGTATGTTGTACACAGATTATCATTTAATTATAAAAACTGTTTGCTTTCTTCTTTATTTTCTTCTGTGACCCATTGGTTGTTCAGGAGGATGTTGTTCAATTTTCACGTGTTTGCGAGGGTCTTGGAATTTCTTTTTCTTTTTCCTTTTTTTTTTTTTTTTGAGACAGGGTCTCCCTTTGTATTTCAGGCTGGCCCTGAGCTCAGCCTCAAACTCACATCACAGCAATCCTCCTGCCTCTGCCTCCCAAGTGCAGGGATTACAGGCGTGAGCCACCACGCCCGGCACTGTGGTACTGGTTGCTGCTGGGTGTGAGTCTCCACACCCAGTATTGTATGTGGTTACCAGGGATCAAACTCTGGTCCTTGCGCTTGCAAGACAGATGCAGGAACCACTGAGCCAAATCCCCGGCCCCAGAATTTCTTTTTCTATTCAGCTCTAATTTCAAGGCACTATGGTCTGACAGAATACAGGGGATAACTTCAATTCCTTTGAATTTATTATTAACATGGTCTATGAACTAGCATGTGGTTGATTTTGGAGAATGATCTATTAGCAGCTGAGAAGAATGAATATTCTGACTTTGTCGGGCTGAAATACTCTGTAGGCATCAATTAAGTCTATTTGTCCAAAAGTTTGGTTTAGCCCAAGCATTTTATTATTGATTTTTTTTCTTCAATTGATCTGTCCATTGTGATAGTGGGGTATTAAAGTCCTCTACTCCTATTGTATTAGTGCTTATCTGGCTTTTCATATCTATTAATACTTGCTTTATATACTTGGTTGCATTAGAATTCAGTACGTAAATATTTATGAATGTCATTTCTTTCTCTTGGATTGTTTCTGTCCCAAAATATAGTTTCCTTCTTTGTCTCTCTTAGTCAGTTTTGGTTTGAGATCTATTTTGTCTGTAAACAGGATAGCCATTTCTGCTTTTCTGCAGTTTCCTGTCACATGGAGAATTGTTTTCAATCCTTTTACTTCCAGTCTATGGGTTTCTGTCTCAATTAGGTGTGTTTCTTGTGTGCAGCATATCATAGGATCCTGCTTCTTAATCCACTCTGCTAGTCTGTGTCTTTTAATCAGCACATTGAGTCCATTGGCATTTATGGTTATGATTGATATGGACTGGCTTAGAGCTGTTATGGTGGTTTCCTGTTCTTGGCTCTTTCATTCTGTTTTTGCCCTTTTCCAATCAGTTTCTTGTCTTGCTCAATGGATTCACTCTGCTGGGTCTCATGGGTTTATAATTTTCCTTTTTTTCCCCCCTAAAATATTGTTTAGACTTTGTTGGAGTGTACATTTTGTGTTTATAAAGTTTTTCAGGTGTTCTTTGTCATGGAAGTATCTTATTTCTCCGTTTATTTTGAAAGATACTTTTGCAGGATAGTTGGAGACTATTTTCCTTCAAGGCTTGAAACACTTCACTCCATATTTTCCTTGTAGCCTCTGTTTGAGTTGAGAAGTCTGCTGTAACTCTGATGGGCTTTCCCTTTGTATGTGATTTTTTTCTTTTCTCCAACTGCTTTCAGTATTTTGTTCTTTTGTTAGCTATCTGGAATCTTGATAATTATATGCTTAGCTGTAGATTTATTTTATATCATGGCCATTTAGACTCCTTTATGCCTCATTTATCTGTATGTCCAATTCTTTTTCTTTTCTTTGTGAAGTTTTCTGCCACTGTATTTGTGAGCTTTTTTTTTTAATGTCTTTTGCACTGTCTGCTGCTTCCTCAGTGACTCCAATCAGTCTTACATTACTCCTCTTTATATTGTCTAGGAGCTGTTGAGTTGATTTCTCCTGGTCCCATGCCACTTTCCATAAATTATTTCTTTTCTGTTCATTGGCTGAAATCCTGTCTTTTAGTTCTGAAACTCAGTCCTCACATTCATTCATCCTACTTTGCAAACTTTCATTAGAGTATTTAATCACCTGGTACTCTGAAGCTGTTTAACAGGTTCCATTGCTATTGTTATATCAGATTCTATCATGTCCTTGAACTCATCTTTAGCATATTAACCATATCTTTCACTGTGGACAGTATCTCTGTTTTCATTTCAGAGATTATTTCTGATTTCCATTTTACTAGATCTTCTTTTTACTATCTCAGAAAGTTCTAGTGATTGAGCTTCAGTTTACTCTATTTCTCTTTTCCCTGGATTCCCCTGTGGTGATGATCTTTGTATCTGAATTTTTGAATTTTTTCTCATTTTTCTATTCCTTTGTTGTTGCTGATGTTATTTGTCTAATTTCTTTTCTGGTGCCTGGGCCATGTTTGTTACAAGTCCCTTTCTTCCTAATATTTGGAGCCCTTAGGAGATGGCTGTTTCCTAGGTTGTCCTCCTTGGATCTGTAATGGTAATCTCCAGACACCATGAGGGGTATTTGAATAGAACAATCACATCTTTGTTGACAGAATACAATCGGTATCATCAACAGTACCAAACATAGCACAGGAAATAATAAGCTTTGACAACTACTATTCTGATACCTTTAACCTTATGAGTTACATCTATGACCATATACTATAATTCAGAACTAACCAAAAATGTATTTATAACATACAGGTCCTTAAATATAGCAGCACTTCCCTTTGAGAATAAAATGTCACTGGGGAGTGGGGGAAGCAAGAAACAGAAGGACAGCAAGAGATTAAAAATAGGATTAGAGTATCTATAAAGATCACACTGGCATCAAGAACTTTACAGATACTAGAGGACAACAGGAACAAATATAAGACAGAACTGACTAAGAACCACAGGACCACTAAGGGCTTTGTACACCCTCCTATAATAATACATAAAGAAGAGAAACTAGGGGAGACTGATACCCTTCTACTTCTAAGCATTGATTCTGACTAGAGGACAGGAGAGGATAAAGGAACAACAGGAGAATGGGGGTACCTAGCAGCAGCAGGCAAACAGGAGACTATTTTCCCTCTTCTGTAAAAATGAGAGCAAATGAGAGGAGAAAAAAAAACCCTGAGGTTGGACAGATTCAGCAACATCAGAATAGAGAAATGAAAAAGAAAGTTAGATCAAAGAAAAGAAATAAGAATACCAACAGCAACAACAATAACAAATCAAAGCTAAAAACACTACCAAAATGGTCCTTCACACTATAGATCTGTTGTCTGCTGTAGATGGTATGGGCAGCAGCATGCAGATTGAAATTGATTAGTCACAAGGAGACAGCTGTCATCCCTTGTCTAGGTTCTAGTATAATGCCTGAGTTGAGCTCAATGAGCCCCTATAGGCTCTGCAAAAATCCAGGATCTTTCAGGTGGAACTGATTGTACCAGCTCACCAATGGCTTTAGTCAACAGGATTCCTTCAGTCTTTTAGTGATTGTTTTCAACATGGTGGACTGGGTGGAGGAACTCACTGAAAGTCTCTGTCTAGGTTCCAATACTGCTGCCACACTTATTCAAGTGTCCAAAAACAAGCAGGTGGTGTCTCTGGAGGTTCTTCCCCATGTAACAGTAGTGTCCAGTTTGGCCATAAGGAAATGGAGATTACAAGTCCTTCTGGTCTTACTCTCTTTATAGAAAAGCTGCAGGTCCAAGCCCTGGTTAATGGTGCCTGTCTCCTGTCTTTCCAGGACCCACTGCATGACCTCTGCCACACCCTATTTGCCCTTTGGTCTGATCAATTATTTTTGAGAAAGGGTCTTCCAGTCATGATCCAGGATAGCCTCAAACTCACAAGATAGCCTAGGTTTGGGTCCAGCTAGCAAGCATGTTACCCCAGCCTCCAAAATACTGGGCCTATAAATGTATATCACCACAACCAGTTTAAGTGGATAAATTTCTGTAGAGACATGCTTGATTCTTTTTCTCTATTTCCTGGTGAATCAGTTCTGAATTGTTTCCTTTGTGATTACGATGAGGCCTACATAAAATATCTTATGGTACTAACACACTATATTAAGCTGATTCAAACTTAACTTGGACAACATACAAGTGCAGTCTTAAATTCTGGAAGCTTTCACTCCCATAAAAGTAAGCGAAATCACTGGCCCCATAAACTCTAACAGACGTGCATACTCTTTGTCCCTTCATAATTACTGCAGCCATTGATAGCACAGTATTAAAAACACTTTATACTCCAAAAATATACAATTATAATTAATTCATACTGGTTTATAATTTTTTCCCTTTTTTGGTATTGTTAAATATTTTGGATATTTATAATGGTAACATTCATCATAGAGAATTTGTACCTGTACATGATATAATTTGTTTCTTTATATTTTTCCCCATTCCTCTCCTCTCTTCAATCCCTCTTCCCCACACATAGAAAAAGGTTTCATAATATTGCCAACCTCAGGTAATAGAAAAAAAAATTAGGAGAGAGAAAGAGACTACAAAACTGATGTAAGGTTGGTGTCAGCAATTGAGCCTCCTGGCTTGATCTTCAGCCCTGAGCTGCATGAGCCTGAAGCCCATTGGAATAAGCACAGTGGTTCCCTTCTCTTTCCAGTTCTCCAGTACATATGGTTAAAGTCTTGCTACATTTTGCTGAGAATCTATTATATTCTCATAGTTTTTCTCTCTGTTCTTCGAATTGCATATTCTGTGTTGGTCTATCTTCAAATTTTCTGATTCTTTCTTCCATCAGTTCAAATCTCCTGTTAAGCATATTTACCTATACGCTTATGTGGTTAGTTTTTAAAATATAATCTCTATATTAAATATAGTTTCTATTTCTTTTTATTGATAATGTTTGAGAAGACATTGTCTTCATACCTTCCTCTACTTTTTAAAGCAAGACTTCTGTTCTTTGCACATGGTTTTGTTTTTTGGAGCTTTTCCCAGAGGTAGTTAAAGCATTCTGTTTCCAAATACAGCATTGGTTTTTTAAAGGTACTGATAGGAAATGGAATTCAATTACTTCTACTTTTTAAAAAATTGACTTTATTGGTATATTTTATCCTAATTCTTATTTTTTTCTCATTCCCATGACCTCCTCCAGCCCATCTCCCCATACACATAAGCTTTGTTTCTATTTTTTCCTTTCAAATGTTGTATTTCTTTTCTCTGCTTTCTCCTCCCCTGCCCCATCCCTTTGAACATTGTCTTCCTACTTCAAAATACCTATTATATATGATGTTGGAAAAACTGGGTTTCACCCTACCAAAGTTTAAAACTAGACCTACATCTTTAGTCATGCACTAAACTGAAATTGAAGTGGATTAAAGATCTAAATATTTAAACAGAAACACTAAACCTGCTAGAAAATAAGTTAGGTAGAACTCTTGGAGACATTCGCATAGGGAAAGACTTAATGAACAAAACCTTCGTAGCACAGAAATTAGCACAAAGAATCAACAACTGGGATCTGATCTTATTAAAAAGCTTCTGCACAGCAAGAGAAACCACCAGCAGAGTAAAAAGACAATCTATAAGGTGGGAAAAAACTTATTCCTTCATAATTACTGCAGCCATTGATAGCATAGTATTAAAAACACTTTATGCTCCAAAAATGTATAATTATAATTAATTCATACTGGTTTATAATTTTTTCCTCAGACAGACAAAGAAGATACAAAGAACTTTAAAAAAAAATCAAATCCGCAATTCAAAGACCCAATTTGAAAATGGGCATCTAAAAGAACAAACATTTTTAAGATGAAGTAAAAACAGAAAAAAAAAAAGCATGAAAACATGTTCAACATCACTGGTCATTCAAGAGATACAGATGAAAACACTGGGATTCCAACACTCCAGAAAGAATGCCTGCTAGTAAGAAGTCAACCAAAAACAAATGCTAGTGGAGCTATGGGGAGAAAGGAACGCTTCTTTACTGTTGGTGGAAGTCTAGAATGGTGCAACTGCTGTGAAAATCAGTGTCGAGATTCCTCAAAAAACTAGGATTAGAAGTCCCATTTGACCTGCTATTGTCCTACTAGGAATATATATACGTATATGTACATATATGTATATGTGTATATATATATATATGTATGTATGTATGTATAAACACAAAGCATCATATCACAGCAACATATGTGTACCCATGTTTATAGCAGCACAGTTTGTAATAGGTAAATCTTGGAAACAGTCCAAATGCCCATCAATAGGAAACTAGCTAAAGAAGATTTTTTTGTATAATGGAGCATTACTCAGCCATAAAGAATGACAAATTAAAGACATGTATAGTTAAATAGATGCACATCGAGGCTATCCTCATAAGTGAAATAAATAGGACACACTTGTGTAAATACCATAGCATTTCCCTAGTGTGAGAAACTGAACATGTTTTAACAGTTGCCTTGAAGTTCTTATCTGACTTGGTCTGATTTCAGCCTCACACAGGCAGCTTACATTGCCTGCTTTTTTCATGTTTGTGGATCACATTTACCTGTTTCTTTGTGAATCTCATCATTTTTTCTGAAACCTGTATCCTTCCAGTGGCATATTATAGCAAATTTATATACTGCTCTCCACTTTATAAGGTTTAATGTTTTAATGTTGTTTACTTATTCGTTCAATATAATTTAGTTTTCCTTCTTTAGTAAAGTCTATTTCCATGAATGTATAGTTTCTGATGTTCCTCAGAAGGTACACGTTGGGCACGAACATAATCATTTTAGGATCACAAAGACTCCCTTGGTTCTAGAAGGTTCTGTTGAGATGTCTTTTTGTGTGACTTCCTCTGGTAAAAGAACTGGTCTGTTGTTGCTCACAAGGCATTATTAGCCTCTTCTTAACTGCCTAAAACTATTACCTTTATTGTTTTTTACCTTTTCTTTACTATTGAACTTACTCTCAGACTGCTGCAAAAGAGATCAGTTCTCTTGGGAAAACTTTTGGGGTCTTCTTGTCTTGTGTCCTGCCTCTGTTCCTGAGCAAAACTTCTGCTAGTTTTCCAGAATTGAAGACAGGTACAATGGCCCATTTCTCTTACTGTAACACCAACTTTATTGTATTAGCTGGGGAGCTAGAGTCGGGGTTGACTGGGGCTGTGACTTCTCAGCCTGTCACATCTGAAATAGTACCTCATCCAAGTAGGGGCTATGTAGAGAACTCAGGACCTCTTGGCCCTTTCTGTCTAGACTAGAGCTTCTGCCACGTAGAACTGGTGGAATGAGAATGCTGATGCTCTGATCCTGCTGGGGAGATTCTTTTGACAGAGATGAGGAAACAATGCTCTCCTCATTGCATCTGCCAGAGTGGAGCTTCTGTCATGCTAGTGAAAGGGCTGGGAGGAGAGGGGAGAAGCGTGAGTGGCTCAGTTGCTATGGACTTGCTGTTCTTATGGAAATTTACAAGATTTTCTTCAAAAATGCTTACTCCTTTCCTGTGTGCCTTTAGATAATTTCTGAAGACTTCAACACTTATTTTGTGTGAGCACAGAAATTCTCTGAAGAGTTCTAAACCAGATCAGCCTCACTCCAGCTGCAGTGAGGCCACTGCTCCTCATGGCCACTTCCCCACAGCACTGCATGTGACATGGCAGCAACGCTAAGTTAAAAGCTTTGGGGTTAGGTTTTGTTTTGTTTTGTTTTTTAACCTGATTTCAGTATTGTTTTTTAAACAAATGCTGTTCAGTTTGTGGCATATTTTTGTCTACTTTCTGGATTTCTGAAATGGTTTCTCTATAAGTAATTTAATCCAGTTATTTTATGGGAAATTTTATCTTAGTCCATCTTTCCACCCCTAATGATCCAATTTTGTGTTTGTCCTGCCAATTACAGACTGACAAATTATTTATTGACATTTTGTAGTCTCTTTCGTCTGCTGATCTCTTTTCCTGTGTACTTTGACCAAATGTTTACTCTACGGCTCTTTCTCTGGAGAACCCTGAATAATGAGATCTTGTGTAGCAAGAGTAGAAAACAAACAGGCAAGATCAGTTCTGTATCTTCTTCCTCCAGCCTTGAAGTTGCCCACAGTGTCTTTTAATGAGAAATCCCAGTAAAAAACTAGCTGAGGCACGCTGTGTCTCAGCCCAAGAATCACAAGGCTAACTACAGAAAAGTGGAGTTGAGAGATAATAGCTTAATAACAAGCACACTCCTTGCCTCATGTCCCGTGAACACCGTTTCTATTAACACTTTCTGGATATCCTTCTTCCTGATCAGGGCTGGGGTTCCTTCTTCGTGTACTTATAGAACCCTGACCTTCTTTATATTTCAGCATTCATTGTAGTTTTGGTGGTTGCTTAGTTTTGTGCATGTACTGTATTTCTCAAGACAAGAACCAAGTCTTTTATTTTTGTATCTTCTGGGTGGTAGTGGGTTGTAGTTATCAGCTTCTGTGTAAGTTAGTGGTCTTAAACATTTATGGTCCCAGTTTATCTGGTGGAGGACTCAGGACTGGCTTAGCTGCCCAGGGTAGCTCTGGCTCAGGATCTGTAATGGGGCTCTTCTCACAACAGTAGCTGGAGACACCTTCACCATCTAAATTCACCATCTTGACTAGAGCTAGATCCACACTCGAGGTGACACGCTCATATGGCTGCTGTCAAGGAGTCTCAATTCTTTGCTGGCTATTGGCAAAAGATCTCTGTTCCTCACCATATGGAAGTCTCCTTGGACTGCTTGACTCTTTTCACTATGTGGTGAGTAGCTTCTCTCAAACAAGCAGTTCAAGAGAGAAAGCAATGAGGGAAACACAATGCCTTGTATGACCAACTAATATGTCATCACTTCTACCAGGTGATGTGTCAGAAGCAAGTCAAACTCAGTCCTATTCAAGAGGAGTAGGGAATTAGGAAGAAGGGTTATCAGAGAATTTATGAACATTTTTGGTAACATCTTTTAGTTAGTGAGTGACATACAACTGAATTAACATTTAGAATTATATCACACCAAAATTAAATGTTAGGTCAATATTTTAGAAGAAATGTGAGTAGTTATTAATTATAACTGTATCAAGAAACCTTTCGTATTTGGGGAACTTGGGGGGAATGTTTTGTTTTGGGTTTTGTGTTATTTTTAAAGACAGGGTCTCCCTATGTACACTGGCCTTGAACTCACTATGTAGGCTAGATTGTTCTCAATTCTTGTCATCCTCCTGCCTCAGCCTCCTGAGTGCTGGAATTACAGGTATGTACCACCATGTCTGGCTTTCTGCTTAGGGTCTTTATATTCACTCTGTTTCCTGATTTGTAAAGTGAAAAGAATGAATCAGAAACATTCAGAAAGATTCTTTCAAGTTCTAGAAAAGGAAAAGCAGTTCCTTCCCTTTCTGTCAGTCAAGATACAGAACTCGATGTGAACAGCTTTGGATACTTAGACAACTCATGGAGCCATTGATCATCACACACAGCACAGGAAAATCAACACTGGACAAGTTAATTAGTGCTCCATAAAGCTTTGTTGAGTGAATGAAAGAATAAATAGGGATACACTCTGAAGGTGGGAACTTACATGTTCTTAAACTTTAAACTCTGCCTGTGTTTCTGAGCACTGTGGGTGTGGATATGATATTGTGTAGGTGTGTTTTATAGGTATGTAGTTTACATAGAGGTGTGTACAATGTTTCCTTTGATAATTCTGCCCATTATAATAAATAAGAGTTCAGTTCAAAGTGTATAATTACAAGGAACATACAGATACCCTGAGAGAATTCAAAACAAGCTGATACTGTAAGCTTATAAAGGTTTATTATATGTATACACCAGTGATTTGAGTCTCTAAGGCTTCTAGAAATTATGTCCTGATACAATGCCTTTTCTTGTCACATGGAAAATCAAAGGACAGTTATATGATTTAAAAACATATAGCTTATTAAACAACATTTAGGATAGACCAAATCTCTTGACCATCAGACCAGTTAGTTTCAATTAGATCATTCTAACATTTCTTGGGGGGAAAGTGGGAGAAAATGAAGTATCTTTTAATGGAAATTTCACAGATAAAATTTTAAAACAAATTAGTGCCTGACATGATGGCAAGTGCCAGTAATTCCATCAGTCTAGAAGGCTGAGGCAGAAGAATTATAATTCAAGCCCCGCCCGGACAACTTAGCAACTTAGTGAGACCCTGTCTTAAAATTTAAAATGAAAAGAGAGTTAAGAAGTTAACTCCTTGAGAAGATTCTTGGCTCAGTACTCAATACCAGAGGAAAAGGTGATCTGGGTAGACATATTTTAAATTTTGATAATAATCAAACTGAGTTTTTTTTTAAGATAAATAATTTCTTCACTTCAAAATGAAAAGCAAAGGTGGAGCTAGGAGACTTTCACTACAAAACACCTGGCCACTGGCCTCAGGCTTAACAAGAAATCCTGTCAGAGCAGAGGTGCTTCTATCTGCCCCAGAAAAGTGATGATCACTCCCAGGAAGCAAAAACGTACAAGTGTCATGAAGGTGAGGAGGAGAGCAGCAGAGCGCTGAGGAGGGAGAGGGGCCAGTGGAAAGGGTGGGATGGCAATCTGAAGATGTGCGAGGAGCTGCCCAAGTCTGTAAAATGCACATGAGGACTGAAGAAGCCTGAGTGCTAGGACACTTTTCATGAGATGCAGGACAGTGTGGGAAAGTAAAGACGGTAGAATCCAGAAGTTGCAGATTCAACTCTTGTCTGTGACACTAGCTCGGTCTCCCCACTTCTAAAATGAAAAGTATAATAAAGCTTTGTCATAGAGACAAATGCTTTGGGGCAAACCAAGATCTTACCTAGCTCATTGTGAATGTTCTATAAATGGTAGCTGTCCGCTCTTGTTGTTGAGACAAAATATCCAATACCCAAAGTTAAAGGAGGAAAGGTATATTTGGCTCAAAGTTGCAGAAGTCTCAGTCCATAACTGGCAGAGCAAAGGGGCATGGCAGAGGACAAACAAACCATGGCAGGCAGAAGGCAGCGAAACAGCAGCAACAAATGACAAACAGCAACCCTCTTTCTGTGCCTACCTAGGCCACTCACCCCAAGTGGGGCACCCGTAATCCTAGCATCGCACCATAAAGCAATCACATCCTTCATGCCAGCATCCCTTTCCCCAGATCCAGCCATCTCTGAAAAGCTACACCCATCACACGAGGCTTTAGGAGACATCTAGACACAGTGAAATAGCTTTAGTTAGTCAGAACTATGTTATGGAAGATCAGCTCCAAGGAGAAATTTCTAGCCTACAGAGTGTTAAACTTTCTCTGAGTCCTTGGACTCTGACCTTGGCTTTATCACTGACATTTGCTGCCCACAGGTTCTGTCTTTCTGATCCTAGATGAGAATTCTTCTACGTGGACTCTAGTAGTCAGCTCTGGCTGATCCAAGTCCTGTCCTGCTGACACTTGTTGCCTGTGTGAACTTCAGAGAAGTAGATGGAGTATTTTAAAAGATACAGATCTCTTTGCATGCTTTGAGGATTTCAGATTTTTTTAAACTCTTCTATTTATTTATTTATTGAGTTTTTTCGAGACAGGTTTCACTTTATAGTTCAGATTAGCCTTGAACTCACTGGTCTCAAACTCATGGCAATTCTCCTGCCTTAGCAGAAGTCAACACACCAAGCTTGAAAACTCTTCATGTTTAGAAGACTGGGTAAACATGGCTTCCACAAAGCAGAATGATCATTGGTCTAAAAATCAGGTATATATTCATATTGATTTTAAACTTAGGTCAATTTTGGCCCTGTGGAGTTCTGTATGCTTCATGTATCTGGATGTCTAATTTTCTTTCTTTGTCTGTGAAGTTCTCTGCTATTATTTCTGTGAACAAATTTTTTATGTCTTTTGTATCATCTCCTGCCTCCTCAGTAATTCCAATCAACCTTATGTTATTCTTCTTTGAATCATCAAGGAGCTGTTGAATAGATTTCTCATGGTCTTGTCTTTTTCCATAAATTATGTCTTTCCTGTTCATAGGCTGCAATCGTGTCCTCTAGATCTGAGATTCGGTCTTCTACAGTGCTTATTCTACTGCGTAAACTTTCATTTTCTTTTTTGATTGCCTGGGTTTCTATTTGTAGCTGCTTAAGAGGTTCCATTACTTTTGCCATCTCCTATTCTATTAGATCCTTGATTTCCTCTTTGGCTTTATTAATCATGCTATTAACTATGTCCAGTATCTATGTTTTCATCTCAGAAATCAGTTCTGATTTCCACTGTATTAGATCTTCTCTAGTTACCACCTCGGAGAGTCCTGGTGGTTGAGTTTCAGATTTCTCCATTTCCCTTCCCCTCATACTACCTTGGGGTGAGGATCTCTGCATTTGAGATTTTAAATGCTTCCTCATTTCTGAGCTTTTGTCCCTGTCATTGTATTTGGCTTTATAGTTGCTCTGTTATCTAGTGATGTTTGTTGCAAGTTTCTTTCTTCCTAATATTTAGATCCCTTAAGATTAGCACTAAGTCTTAACATTTTCAAACACAATCCAAGAAAAGCACTAAACATTAACAGTATCAAACATAACCCAAGAAATTGTAAACTGGTAGTTGTTGTTCTGACCCCTCCAACATCATAAGCCAGAACTATGATCAAATGCCCAGACTTAAAATTAACCATGGATATATTAACACCGTTCAAGCATCACCTTTTGGAAGTGAAAGGGTTACCAAGGAGTTGGGTGGCAGAGAGATAGAAGAGGGAGAGATTAGTAATAAGATTAAAAGATGGAATGAAATAGAGAAATGACTAGTAGAGTGGGCACAGAGTAGAAAAAAGAGAGAGATGAAGGTCACAAATGTGGAAGTATCATATCTTTTCTCTGGTATGAGAAAATAAAGATATAAATGAGTTCTAGAATGTATGTTCTATATTGTGAAATAGAAAACACTCAAAGTGTAATGGAGTGAAGGGGGAAAATAATGAGATTATAACAAAAAGAAAGGAAACAAAGTTTATGTATGGGGGGTGGGGGTGGTAAGGTGGGTAGGGTTATGGGAAAAAATGAGAATTAAGTTGTGTCATATACCGGTAAAAATTCTCATTGTTGAATGCAATCATGATGTGTATATGTAATGTACCAATAAAGATTTCAATTAAAAAATTTACATTAAACTTAGGTCAAACTGAGGACACACATCTTAATTAATACACCATCAAGATGTGGTAGGATCATACTGCAGCACTGTAATTAGAGATGGCTGGGGAAATAACATTTCAAATCATTTATCATATAAGTGAATGGGAGAAGATGCTAAGATGTGAATCATTTTATAGAATGTCTTAAATAGACATTATTTTCTATATTTTTCCAAAATAATAGCAATATTATGAAGAAAATGGGAAGAGAATGCCAAAGCAATCTTGTGTCTCAACAATGAAATTCTAGTTTTTACTTTGTTCAGTAGATAGGAAAATTAACTGATGTCATGAATTTCAGTGCATACAGAGCTGTGTGTTTGTCACCATAAGAATTTGCACGTTCATGGAACTCCTTTTCTTTAGTGTTTTCAGAATAGAATGACAGAGAGCAAATCTGGAAAATTACGTGCTATCCACATTTTAAGTCAATGTATTGTGTATAATTTTTATAATGTATTGTGTATAATTTAAGTCAATGTATTGTGTAAAATTCACCCTTTCCTATGCAATTCCATGCATTTTAAGAGTAGCATAACCCTTAACATTCAAGATACAGAACAATCCCATCATCCAAAATATTACCTCAGCCCCCCTTTTGATTACATTTGTCTCTACCCTCAGGCCCTAGAAGCCTGTTTACAGTGACTGTAGCTTTGCCTTTTCTAACACGTTATAAAGCCTGTGTTAGTTACTCTTCTCTCCTTGCTGAGACAAAATACCCATCACCCAAAGTTAAAAGGGAAGGGGCTCATTTGACTCACAGTTCATAGGGATTTCAATCCATAATCAGCTGGCTCAGAGCTGGGATGACAAACAGGCATTGCAGAGGAGAAATAACATGACACACACAAGGCAGAAAAGGTAACAAGAGGCTCAACATCATCTCTCTGCACCTTTTATCTTATTCGAATCACCGGCATTAGGGCAGTGCTAAACTAATGACTCACATGTCATGGTGTAGTAATCACATGTCCTTAACCACAGCATAACACATTGCAGATTCAATTGTTCCTAACAAAGAAAGTCCCACCTCATCTGCATGAGGCTTTGGGAAGACACCTAACAAGGCTTTTTAGTCTAATCCCTTATCCTTAGCATGATACACTTGACATCCTTATTAGCTAGGTGTCTTGTTTCTCTTGTTGAAAAGTATGCCATTATATACATGCTTCCCAGCTTGTTTACCCAGTGGAAGGACATCTGGGGCAACTGTGAGTAGAAACTATTAAAACACAGGTATCTGTTTTTATGCAAACATAAGTTTCATTTCTCTGATGTCCTGCTTCTATGTGGTGAGTCTATTTAACACTATAGTAACCTGTCAGACTTTTTCCCAAGGTGCACCATGTTCACAATACAACAGCAACATGTGAGAGTTGACATTTTAACTGATGTGTAACAGTGTCATCATGCTCATGATCTTCTCTTCCTTAATAACAACTGACATGGAGCATATCTTGTCCCCTCTGCCAGTTCCCCTGCCATAGTTTCCCTTCCCATTTGAACATTTTCTTCCTATTTCACAATATCAAATTATATACATTTGTGTGTTTTTATATTTTGGTTTCTTACACCAAAGAGACAATGTGATATTTACATATGTGTATCTAACTTACTTTACTTAAGAGTATGGTCTCAAGGTACATCCATCTACCTAAAAATATCTCGTTTATTCTTTATGGCTGAGTCATATTCCACTGTATAAAAACAACATAACTTCATTATTCATTTATTTTCTTACTGTTGAGTCTGTGAACGTACATATATACTTTTTAAATATTTTTTCAGAAAATACGTCCTTTACATATGATTTTCAAATATTTTCTCCCACTATGTGGTTAAAAGAGAATATATCTTAATAGTGTCATCTTTTAAAAACAGAAACTTAATTTTGTTGAAGTCAAATTAACTTTTTCCTTTTAAATTGTATTAATAGTGATATATCAAATAACTTCTTGCATAATCCAAGACCACAAAGATTTTCTTCTGTGTTTATTTTTCAATTTTCACATTTAGGTTTATGATTTATTTTTAGTTAATTTTTGTACATATATAAATATGGGTCAAGCATGCATCAATATCTGGAAGACCTATTCTTTTCTCCTGGTTTGTATCTAACTTTTCAGCAATAGCATACCATCCTGATTGCTACCGATTTAGAGAAAGTCTTAAAATCAGGTCCTAGGAGGCTGTGAAGAACAGATTCCTGAATGGCCTTGACTAACCCAGATGCTAATTCTTGGGTGAATGTAACAAGAGTACAACATCCTGAGACAAGAACGAAATGGCTGGGCTAGTTCAGGCTACATTTTCATTTCTCCCAGGATCAATGGTTTCATTCACAGATGCAAGAGGCACTCAGAGAACAAGACCTAGAATGGAGTACTGTGAGGAGGAGGCGTCCTTCACCTGCCCTGTGACATGTGGCACCTGCAGCAAAAGTTGACCAGCTTTCCCTCACGTCAGAGCCAACTCACCATGGCTCTTAGGCTTCTACTGTGCTCACTGCCTGAGCAGGTAAATTGTTTGCTCAGTTTTCAGTTGTGTGAGAGTTATGTCTCCCTGGAAGATCTATGAATCTGCTGAGTTCTCTCACATTACCTTTCTTTTTCAAAACTGATTGTTCTATATTGTGAAACAGAAAATGCTCAAAGTAAAATAGGGTGAAGGGGGAAAAATAATGAGATTATAACAAAAAAGAAAGGAAACAAATTTTATGTATATAGGATAGTGGTAGGGTGGGTAGGGCTATGGGAAAAAATGAGAATTAAGTTGTGTCTTATACTAGTACAAATCCCCATTATGGAGTGCAATCATGATGCGTATATGTAATGTACCAATAAAGATTTCAACAAATAGGGGCCGGGGAGTTAGCTCAGTGGTTCCGGCGCCTGTCTTGCAAGCGCAAGGGCCCGGGTTCGATTCCCCGGTAACCACATAACAATACTGGGTGTGGAGACCCACACCCCCAGCAGCAACCAGTACCACATACCACAGTGCCGGGCGTGGTGGCTCACGCCTGTAATCCCAGCACTTGGGAGGCAGAGGCAGGAGGATTGTGATGTGAGTTTGAGGCTGAGCTCAGGGCCAGCCTGAACCACAAAGCGAGACCCTGTCTCCAAAAAAAACCTAAAAAAAAATAGATTTCAACAAATAAAAAATAATAATAATAATAAATTTAAAAACTGATTGTTCTAGTACCATTGCCTTTATATATAATATTTTTCAATCAGACTATGAACACATTAAAAAGTACACTGGAATATTTTCATTTGAATTTTATTAAGCCCAAAGGTCAACATGGGCTTAATAATGTAATTATATTGAAGCTTCCCATCCATAAACATAATCCATTCATTTAATTATGTCTTTGATTTCTTTCATCAGACTTTATGATTAGCAGCTAGAGATCATGTGGCTTTTATTATGTTTATTTCTAAATATTTCAAGGTTTTGCTGCTGTTTAATCATTCCATGTTTTCAATTTCAATTTTAAATGGATGATTGTTAGAATAACCAAAATGTTATCATTAACTTTGACCATTATAATTTTGTTGACACTTAGTACTTCTGGTAGATTTTATATAGATTCTTTAAGACTTTATTTGGAGATAATCATGTTACGTGTGAAGAGATTGTTGTTGTTATCTTTTCTCCAAAATGTTTGCCTTCTATTTAATTTCTTGATAAGATGTCAATATTGATATTGAGTAAAAGGAACAAAGCAAGTATTTCTGACCTTTTCCTGGCCTTAGGAGGAAAACATTTATTCTTTTACTTAAAAATATGATACTAATACAGGTTTTTCTACATGCCTTTTTTAAATTAAGGAAATTTTTGTTCCTAGTTTGCTGCAATTTTTAATATGAAGAATGCTACAATATGTCAAATAATGTTTGGTTTCTGCTGAGATTATTGTATAACTTTTCTTCTTTAACCTCACGTTATGGTGATTACATTGAATTATTTTCAAGTGTTGAATAATGCTTATAGTACTAGGATCAGTGCCACTGTATCAGGATATATTATTTATTTTATGAGCTACTGGATTCAATTTATCAACATTTTGTTGAAGATGTTAGCATCTATGTTAATTCTGGTTTGGAATCAGATTATATTTTATAAAATGAATTATGAAATGTCCTTGCATCTTCTATTTTATGAAAAAAGTTTGCAAGATCAGTATTGGTCATTCCTTGAATATCTAGTGAAATTTGCAAATGAGAGAGAAGGACAGTTTTTTGACTGAACATAACTTCTTTCAGTGATATAAAATTCATCAGCTACTCCAACTTTTCTAAGTGAACATGGATTAATTCATATCTGAAGGAATTTGTCTATTTTTTCTAAGTTGTCAGTGTAAAATTATTCTACTATTCCTTCCTTTATAATTGTTAGCTTTTTAATGTCTGTAATATCTATACTGGTGTTCCCTCCATAACTGTTATGTTGAAATTTATTCTCTCTCTCTCTCTCTCTCTCCTCCCCTCTCTTCTCTCTCTCTCTCACTCTCACTCTTGCTCTTGCTTTTTCTGAACTGTCTAATTCAGGCTGGCTTTGAACTCATGGCAATCTTTTTGCCTCAGTTTCCCAAGTGCTAGGCTTACAGACATGCGCCACTATACTTGGCTCCTTCTCTCTTCTTACCCTAGCAAATAAGAATGATCTTTACAAAGAACTAGATTTTGGTTTCATGATTTTCTTCATTGTGTTTCTGTTTTAAATTTCATTGATTATTTATTCTTGTTTCCTTCTTCTGCTTAGAGGTTAACTCATTTTTCTTTTTCTAATTTGTTTAGGTAAAAGTTTTTTTATTTCCCAATGCAAGTATTTAATGTAATGAATTCCCCTCCAAGTCCTCCTTTACCCAAATCAACTATATTTTAACAAGTGTTTTCATCTCTGTACCACTAAAAATAGACATGAGAATGTGTGGTGTTATCCTGTATCTCATGGATATTTGTACATTTTTTTGGTTTTTGTTTAAGTAGGATACCTTTCATTGACTTATCTTCATAGTCACTACTTGTTTTTCATCTCTGATAAGCCTACGAGAAGGTTATCACAGCACACCTCCTGTGAGTAACTCTGGCAATTTCAACAACTGGATTATCTGACTCTATTAAGTGCCTTTTCTTTTGTCTTGGATTACGATAGGACTTTAAAAAATTTATCAGACCTGCAATTTATAGCAACATAAGGCTAATATAAACAGCATTTGTGTAAAGAAATGTATGCATCTTCCCCTAAGCCACCAGTGGGAGGGAAACGTAGAACATTCTAGTCAGTGGAACAGGTTTTAAGTGTTTGTTGCTATGTGACAATTGTGGGGGTGGATTCTAGATCTAAACTGTAGAAAAATGAATTGGTACACTTGGCCATGGGTAAGTGAAAATACTGAAAGCAAAACTATGAAAAAGTGGCAATCACTCTATGTGGCAGAACATTTACTTAAGACGTCTTGAGTGTCTCTACCTGTGCAGCTAATACAGAAATGTTAAATTTTTAGGCCTTCAAGCCTTAAGAAATCTCACAGGCCCTTATTTGTTCCTATTTTCTCAGAAATGGGCAGATCCACAACCCCTCCTGGTAGGTGATGCTTACATAATTATATAATCACAATGTAAGCCACCATTACATATATATAATACATACATTATACGTATATATTATGGATATATATGTATATATTATGGATATATATGGATATATATACCTATATATGTATACATATATATGGAGATATATATATATGTGTGTGTATATATATATATCCTGTTAGCTTCAGCAGTCACAATATGTATCCTGTTCTGTCCTCTTAGTCTTTTTTTTTTTAATTATCTTTATTGGTACATTAAATATACACATCATGATTGCACTCCATGTCCTCTTAGTCTTAAATATATGTCTTTTAGCCTCAAACTTCACAATGTATATCTTGTTATGTTCTCTTTGTTAGCTCTCAGTATATATCCAGTTAGCCTCAATGTTCACAATATGTACCCTGTTATGTTATGCTATGTGACTATCCTACTCCTAAAGAGAACCCCCAACCTCAAGACAATTATGTTATCTGCTTCTGTAAAACTCCGTTTCACCCATCTGAAGCCCACCCCAATTTAAACTACTATATAAAACTCCTCAGTCTTTTCACATTTCAGAGTTCTTAGCTCCACTGGGCTGGCCAGTCAATAAAGCCTTGTCTTTCCTCTACTTCTTTTGGTGGGTTTGGTCTTTCCCAGTCCAGATTTTCTACAACATAGGAGGTAGGCATCTCAATTTGGAAATGTTCAGGGATAAAGAATGTCCAGTGTCAGACTAACAAGAGTGGATTGTACCCTGAAAGCCAAGATGAAATCTGTTTTCCAGCTGCATCGAAGCCTCTCCTCATACACTTCCACAAAGTATATCTTGATTTCCCCCCATCAGGTTTTCCACATGCTTTTCTCCTTTTCCAACTGTACCTCCTTCTTCTGATAACTGAAATACAGCTTTCAAGACTTCATGGGGAGTTCTGCTATAATTCACAAGTACAGATTGGGTTCCTCATTTCAGAAAACTAGAATCTGAGTTTTCTGAAGGCAGATGGCAAAGGAAGCAGGACGAGGCTAGGCCTACCAGGAAAAGAGAATGGAATATGTGCAGCAAAGGGTAAATATTTTTCAGGCTGCCTTCTTGGGTCAGAACAACATGAAAGAAGAAATTGGTTTACTGCCTATATTGTGAGACTGTTGAATTTACAAGAAAAATAAAAGAATCATAAGCTGACTGACAACACTACCACTTCCTTGAACTGTCCTTTCCGGGGTTCAGCCCACGTATATTCACAATGTTTGCTCACATTTCCTTCTGCTTCTCTAAATCTTAAATTGTTAAACCCACAAGAGCCTTTACCCTTTAAAATCCTTTAAAATCCTTTTCTCCTAACACTTGCATAAGCTTAAAGTTATAGAACTGGATGGTATTGGTATACACACCTCTTGAAAAACACTTTTCTTAAGAATTCGTTCATCCAATCAGTGAAAAGCTGCAAGGCATTTAAGCTAACCATGCACTCTTCAGCAGCACCATCTCTCTAACACCACAGCGGTTGCAAATTCTCACCTCATGGTCATCTTTTTCCTTTTTGCTCTAGATTTTTTTTTTTTTTTGAAATCTCAAAATTCCAATTTCACACAATCTTTTGGATTTTCAGCTTCACTTCAAAGAGTAGTTGACTGACACCACTGAGTTCACCATCCCAGGTGGAATGGGCTAGGGCTGACAGATCAGCTGTTGCAAATCAAGCACAGGCAATCCAGAGCCCCAGGGGCAATATCAGCCCTACTGGCCCCTGGTCTGGAGTGTAGAATGATTCTTGAGCTCGCCCTCTCTCATTCTTTATATTTGGTCAATGGATCAGTGCAGTCTCCACAACATCCTTGCTTCCATCTCCTTTTCAGTCTAACTTCAAGAATGAGTCCAACTTCATCACCTCTTGTGACAGCTAGTGTATATCAAGCAGCACCTGCTATGTTTAGCTTTTTGTATGAATATATCAATCCTTTGTGATAAATGCCATCACAATCCTCATTTATAACTGAGAAAAGTGAGATACTAAAAACTCACACTTGCCCAAGACCCCACATCTTGCAGACACCAGGCTGACACTGGGGACTCTGCTCAGCCCTACAAATCACAATCTATAGGGTTGTAAGCTCAGATACAGGGAGCACCTGGGCCTTGGATCTTTATGCAGCAAGTAGAAAGAGACAGGATGTTTTAAATGAATCATTTCCCCTTCCACATGATCAGCTTTTAAAAACTACTCTCATTAATAAGTTCACTTGTCAATTCAACTGAGGTCCCAGAGTCCCTGTTTAATCCCTTCCTTCACTCTCTATCCCTCACCCACCTTGAGTCTTACTGGTGAACATCATCCCAGGTATGAAACACTAGGCAGTAAAAAAAAGGACAATTTGAAATACTGATGTAGGTGATGGAAAAAGTGAATAACTTTAACAGCTGGGTGACAAATCCTTTTGATATTCATTTGAATTCTAAGTCCCACATCAAAATGGAAGTGTCTCTCACTGCCTCACTGAAAAAAAAAAAATATATATATATGTGTGTGTGTGTGTGTGCATACATGTACATGTGTGTATATACATACATACGTGTGTGCATACATGTACATGTGTGTATATACATACATACGTGTGTGTGTGTGTGTGTGTGTGTGTGTGTGTGTGTGATGGGCACTGAGGCAGGAGGGCTTTTCCTCAATTCTCCTGACTTCCCTTTGCCCTCAGGCACTTCTGAAAGCAAGTATCACAATGTGTGTTAGGCAGTTCCTCTGTGCTGCATGTTAGAGTGCCCATCTCAGAGGCCCTGCTTTTCCTTCTCATGGCAACCATATCTGCCTTATACCCATGGTTTTCCTTGGATGGGAATTGTCTCCCCACCTTACGGTGGTAACATATTTGTTATTAGCATAGATCCAAGATGGCTTCCTGCACTTCCCCTGCAAGAAGAGGACTATTCTACTACCTTCCTTTACAGCTATGCATCTTAGCGTGAGTCCTGTGTACAAGAAACTTACTGCCCTTCTCCAAAGACAGGCTGTATTTCTACTCTTCCTTCCTTAGCAATGGATTCTCCCCCTCTGGAATTGAACTTGGTAGCACAACCTCTCTCAACTAACCAATGGACTTTTGCCTGGCCCCCTGGGTTAGTGTTTGCCAACACTCCTTCATTGACTTAAGGATCTTGTCTATGGCCCAAGCTTTATGGCCATCCTGTAGCAACTGCCAATTACTTCCTTTATGCTTGCCTCTAATAGGAGTACTTCCTCAATCCCTTACCTTGTCCTCACTCTTTCTCTTCAGTACCTGCCGGGGACCACAGAAAGAGCTTATGGGTAATGATGATCTCCCCTTTTCTAGTGACTTTAGCTATTTGAAATCAGCATACTAGCCCACAATTTTCTGTTAAGAACTTATATGCAATTTTGCCGGTTCTCTTTTTCCTTTTTCTATTGTCTTCTCTTTAACCTGTGTTCTGCCAAAAATGTGATAATTTGGATATTTTGTCTCTTCTTGGAGAGTATTATGGTTTTAGTCTTAGTCTCCTGCATAGCTCATAGCTTGAAGTTTTGGTCCTCGTGTAGCAGTGTTCAGAGGTAGTGCTTTAGGGAAGGTAGTTGTATCAGGATGATCCTAATCCACTAATGAATTCATCATCTGAAGGCATTATTAGGAGTTGGTAGAACTTTAGGATGTGATGCTTAGCTGAAGGAAGTGACTCACCACGGCCCTCCCTGGAAGGATATATCTTGTCCCTGGCACTTTCCTCTCTCTCTGTTTTGTGTCTTCCATGAGGTAAGCTGCTTTGTTCTACAGTTTATGCTTAATTGGGAAAGTCTTTGTCTTGTTTTTCTAGAAGGTCACTGAGTTTCTTATATCAGTGAACTGATGTATTTCATCAGTTTTGGAATGTTCTCAATCAGCATCTCATCAAGTATAACTGCCTCCCTACAATCTCTTTTGTGTATTTGACCAATTATACCATCCCACAAAGCTTATATATTTTGCTCTTGTTTTTTTTCTTTGTTTGTTTTTATTGTTTTTCCCCATATTACTGGTCTGTCTTCAAGTTCACTGTCTTGATCCAGTGTACCATTATTCAAATAAAAGTTTCATTTCTGCAGTTTGTTTTTTATTGTAAAATAGGTACATTTTATATACATGTCATGATCACACTCAGCATTGACAATTTGTACCAGTAGATGACATGACTTCTCATTTTTTCCCATTCCCCTACCCATCTTCTGCAGTTTTTGTCTCTTCTCATTTTTAGCATAAAAATAAGTAGGGATAATATCTAGATGAACCACTGAATAACAGTATGGTTTTTAAAAATCATTTTAGTCTCTCTGCTGAAATTTTCTATCTATTCATATTGTCCAACTTGTCAAGTTATGTTAAAATCTCTAGTAATTCCAACAAAAAAGGCCACCTTTGGTCTTTCGTGCATGACTTATAATTTTTGAATCTGTTTTTATACTTTTTGTATAAACAAGTAGAAAACTTAGAAGGAGACGATATTAACCCCTTAAAAGGGCTGCTCCCTCTTCTGTCAGGTTGCCACTGTACAGGTCTGCATGAAGTTGACATCCGACTATGCTGTGTCTAGAGTTTGTTACAGTTTTAGAGTGAATCAATTCATCCCTTACTTAAAGCATTTTGAGGGTGGTGTTAGAGCTTCCTCTACAGTGGAACATATATTTGACCCTACACAAGGCTCTATCCACCTTTTTTTTGCTTTAAGGACCAGCCATCAGCTGTCCAAACCATGCTGGTAACCTTGTGGGATCTCTGGGGGCTTCTGTTCACTCTGTAGTCTCACTCCTGAACCCCTGCACCTTGCTGGATTCCACAACACTTCTGTCCTTTGCGGGTTGCAGCAGTGCTCGTGAGGCAGGCAGGGAGATGTGCCCTGGAGGCCTTTGGCACTACTAGCACTTGGAGAAAGCAGCGGAACTTCATGGGAGGACTCCGCTATGCTGACAGTCTCCTCATTACTTGACAGTTGGAAGTACTTCGGAGAGATTTCTCTCAGTTATTCTCCATTCCCCACTATATCCCCTCATAAAGCCTATGAAGGCTTAAGCTGCTTCAGGAAACCAAGTGCAGCTCTCCTACCCTGTGCTCAGCTTCAGTAACCACTTACTTTCTCAGGAAAGGCCCTGTGTTTCTTGACAGGAATCTCTCAAATCTCCAGGGCAATGTTAATGGAGTGGTAAAAGCACTTGAGTTTCTCCTGATGGTAGATAGAATGTGTTCCATCTTGACTCACTGAGTTGAAGGTAAGTATAATTCAGTATGGAAAACTAACAAAATTGCTACATGTCAGAATTCCTAATGTGTATCTAAATACAACCAGAAGAAAATTCACCTTCCATATATTTATTAAAGTGAGGAAGTGTTAACTAGATAACTCTTGAATTCAGTAAAGAGACAAAAAAAATCAGTACAGAGACCATTGCAATCAACATGTTGGTGTCAGTAGAGAACCAAATAGAAAGCAGTTGGGCTTTTTCTGACACCAAATATGTGCCGCATTTCCATACAGCAATCAATAATCCAATACACTAAAACTAATTGTGCAATAATTTAACTCAGTTGTGACAGTAACAATCAATAGGGAGTTAGCACAGCCCCTCTCCCCACATGCAGAGCCCAGTATCATCAGATTGCTCATATTTTACACCCTAGTTGCAATCCCATAGAGTCACCCTTTTGACTGGCTAGCTATAAGCTGGAATGTGTAGCAGCAGTCTGAGTTTGATAATTCAGTAGAACAATTCGCAGGACTTAAAATTTAAATTTCTTATTTGCAAATTTCATGTAAGACTTGCTGTGTGACTAGCTTCCCCATTTGATCCCCATTTAACCAATATTACCTAAGTAATTATACTTGTTATAATCTTACTGGTTGATCACAGTGTTGTCCCACCTCATGATTTCCCATTGGATTAGTATTACTTTAGGGGATATACATGCAATCTTATTCATTGATTGTAGTTTTGTTCCACCTTGGACCCAACTCACCTTGTGGTTTTTGCTCAGTTAAACACCTTTGAGAAGAAGAGTGGCCAGGTCCCCCTTCTGTCTCTCTTGGACAGAAGCTCTTTCTCTTAATAAATTCTTCCTTCTCTTAACCTCTATTCTTCCTAGAATTCATTCTTTGACTTAAGAGAATACAAACTCAGGATTTCAGATGTCTAGCAAGTTGGGAGTTATATTTCCTTATTTAGGGCCCTATATCAGGAAGGGCTAAAAGATCCAAGCCTCTTTTAGAGGATGGAAAATACAGGCTCCATGTGGCTGTGATCAGCAAGTAGTTTTCAGCAGGTTTTTGGTCTGAAGCTGTGGTTTTGACACCTGCCTCTGTGTGGGCAGCACTGCCCCTCCTAGAGCAAACTGCCATGCCTACCCAATTCCCCTATTAGCCCACAAGACAAACCTCTAGTAACAGCCCTAATATCTGATCAGTCAAGTGTTGACCCTCCAGGGGGTGGAGACGGTACCCCTAAAATAGGGCCACAGCCCCAGATTCAGTGTGGTTTCATCTCTGAGCACAACTCCTTCCCAGAGTAGCTTCGTACCTATAATAAAAGGTACCTTGCACTGGTCTTTTCTAGTTCCTCATCCTTCCTCTTTCTACAAGACAAATCCAGCAAGGGAGTGTCTGCAGGCTCCTTGGACCCCAGACCCAACAGACATAACATAAATTGGAGGCTCATCCAGGATGGAAAGAAGACCGTCAAAGACAATTGGACATACACAGTATACATTCTTCCAACTGGGCCCTCACTGGGCATAGGGAATTCTGGTTTGGGGCTGGATCCAGTGCAGCCTCTGACTGTTAAGGAGGAGACTTGGGTTTTATCCTCTTATGATTTCATGGTGGATCCACTTAAGTGTCAGAACACCTATGCTAAGAGGGGATCCTTTAGGCCCAGTCAGAGTCAGTGTACACAAGTGAAAGAAGGGGAAGGATAGGACTCCCAACATGCCCCAGGGTTCTCTCTGACCACACACCTTTAGAACATTTTTCTCTGACAGTTTTGAACAAAGGACAGGTTATTTTTAATGAAGAGCTTCCATGGCTACTTATTCCTTCTGTCAGGCCAGCACTTGAGTTCACATCAACTTGACCTACACAGAAAAATTTGCTCCCTTTGATTTGTCACCTATTCTGTCATACTCTGACCATCTCAGATATTTTGTGTAAGGATATTAAAGCTTAATTGGGTCCTAGAGAAGATAGTGTCTGTTCAGAGACATTTTTCACTTGCCTCTCCTATTAAGAGGTTTTACAAACTTGCACCCTCTTGGAATAACAGTATAGACCTAACTATCCAAGGCATGATGTGCTTCACCTCACACTGCTCAATCATCCCTTCTCAAAGACTACAGAGTCTCCCTATGTTAGCCATGATGGCTCAATTAGGCCCCAGGGGAAAGAAAAAGCCATTTGGAAATGACACATTTTTGAGGAATGACAGCACCAATGTTATTTCAGATATGATAAACTACTTCAGTCCCAGACCTCTCAGAGATAGAGGAAATGTCCTTTGTTACAGGTGTCAGTGGAGCTAAGCCATGAAATAGGCAGAACCATTTCCTGGAGCTGGCTCCTGACCTTGGGGTAGGGGGCACTTCGTTCAGGGATAACTCTCAAAGGGTTGCCTCCGTTGGCCACTTGGAAGTTGAACTTCGGTCTTTAAAATGTAGTTTCCCCCTCCTTTGTCTCCCTGTCCTTTCTCCTGTACACGGGAGTCAGGTCCTCAGATATCCTACTGCATTCTCCTCTGGAATATTCCTAAAACCTTAGAAAGATTTAGATTCCCAGTCCCTTAAGGAAAAGGTGCTAATCTTTTATTATACTGAAGCTTGGGTGAAATACTTGTTGTGGGGGCTTCCTAAATTTTGCCATCATTCTTCAATTGGATCTTTTCTGTGAGGGAAAGAGAAAGTGAAATGAGATGTCCTATGTTTAAATTTTCTTCACCCTCTGGAACTGTTCTGAGTGGGTTTCTTAATGACCCTCGACCCCCTCTAGGAAGCCAGGATTCATACAGGGCTGGGGCTAAAAGGGATAAGAGGGGAGCCCCAGGGGGAGGGCAACCACGTCCCTTGAGAGACTCCTCACAGCTCATGCTGGACTACTTTCCATTAGGAACAATTTGAGGGATGTGTCATTTACAGAAACAGATTCTCAATGTTAAATGTGATCATAATATATGTATAAAATGTACCAATAAAATCAATTTTAAAAAACAAAGTATGTGAAGGAAATATATTGGGATTTAGAAATATTCCATATCTGATTGTATTATTGGTTATATAGTTGTATGCATTTCTCCAAATATATTTCAATTTATACTCAAAGGGAAAATGTTATTGGTTGTAAACTGTACCTCAATGAAGTTGATTTTGAAAAGTAAAAAGAAAAGAGAAAAAGAAACAACTTGTGGGAGAAATCAAGATAGGTGCCATTTACTTACTCAAAATTGGGAAAAATCAAATGAGATGGAGAAAGTCCCACAGATGACTCAGATAGATCTATAAGAGCTTTTAAAAGGGTAACTTCTCTATTTAGATTAACTAGATAATGTGGTGTTTCTCTTTGATAAAACTCTAGTCAGGCAGAGAGTGGAAGGACTTTTAGGGATGACAGCTATAGCTAATAAAGTATATGTCCCCATCGGGAGCAAGGCTTGCCCCTTGTACAAATCTCAATGGGTCTGTCAAACGCATCCTGAGAAAAGGTTCCTTTGCTTTTCTGCATCAGAGAAAGAGTGAAAAAAAGACTTTAAGCTTGTAATTTATGCAAAATTAGAACAAGTTTGTCAGAAAGAAAAGAAATCCCCTCAGTGTTCTTACAACTGAAGGAGCACGATGGCCAACCTATATCTAAAGTGCACTGATCTGAGTGCAGTTGTCATATGCTTGTCTGTCTGTCTACTTGGTGCAAGTAACTGGTTATTATACCTGCAGCTGCTCTACTTGAAAAGAAAAGCATAAAAATCTTTTTTTTTTTTGAGTTTAATAATTTACTTTTCATTCTTTTGTAAGACAGTTTTATATAGGCTTAAACATTTAGGTACACAGCTCATGACTGTGGTTCATATAGTTTATCAGTGCATTGATTTAAATAAAAGCAAGCAATTTCTTTAAGGTCAATGACATGTTTTCATTCAAGTAATGTGTTAACCAAAATGATACAAAAATGGATTTTATAATTACAATTCCTATGGCTGTCTGTATGTAATAACTTGTTGGGAGTTCAGTTAGTGAAAAAAATAAAATGAATAAATTTGAGGCAGCTGCTTTTTATCCACTGAAGAGAGTCCAGTCCTAGAGACCCTCCCAAAACCAAGAAGTCCCCACCTACTTACCTTAACAGTTTATTCCTCATTACAACAGACTTTGTATTGATACTGATTTTTGTATTAATTCTTTAGCACTTTCATACAAAGATGACAGGCTTAAAACAACAGAAATTTAAGACAACTGAAATTGTTGAAGTTCTTGACTGGATTTCACTGCCCGGTGGTCTTTAGCCATCCCTGGGCTGTGGCAGCAACACTCCAATGTCTGCCACCACTCTCATTTTTGAGTGTTTCTCTGTGTTCTTTTTTTTTTCTTATTAGGACATAAGTCATTGGATTTAAGAGTCATGCAACCCTGAAGGTAATTTTCCCTTGAGATCCTCAGTTAAACATATCTACAAAAACATCACAGTGTGAGGTCTAGATGGGTGTGAATGGAAGGATCACTGTGCTGCCATCCAATACTGTCTCAAACAACTTGACCTGTTTTATTATTCATAATAATTGGTGTGTTTTCTATGTAAACTTTCATGTCATTACTACATAGAGACAACTTTTCTTCTTTTTTTTTTAAATTCCTTTTTCTTCTTCTTTGGTGTTCTTTTATTTCAACTGCAGAAAAACGTTGAATGAAAGTTGTGGTGATTAACAACTTTAATTTGTTCTTAATTTCATCATGAATTCTAAATTTTACAAATAAGTGTAATTTATTTGATGTAGAATTTTAATAAATATTTTTATACTGATTTCTTCTTCTTAGCTGGTTAAAAGATTGCTTTTGTATTTTTAAAATGATGAATGAGTGTTGCATGCTGACACTTATAGCATTATTTGAATTGACCGTTTTTTTAATCTACCTCCTCAAATAACCAGAGGACTACAATTTAAACTGACAAATAACAGAAGAAAGAGGCTTACAGGAACCAACCAAGGAAAGTGCATTCAGGAGCTAACAAAAAAAAAAGTTGCTAGCTCATTATGGCTAAAAATTTACATACCTACCCTTAGTACAGAAAAGCAAGAAGGAGCAAAACATTTATGGGAAGAACAAACAATTTTGTTTAAGAAAGACAAATGATTTTTTGAAAGCAGGAGCTGCAGTGGTGACTCTTTACGTGCAGGGCGGTCTTTCTGTCTTTTTCTTGTAGGTGAACCTTCCCAGGAGGAGAGATTTATTGCTACCTTGTTTCCCAGAAGTTCCTGTGATAAGAGAAGCTGGAAAAAAAAGATTTATATCTGCATCTGTTAAGTCTCCAATGTCTTCAGCTTTAAGTAACTTCATACTGATTGTAACTCCAAGTGGTCTCCATGTGACAAAACAACAGAAGTGCCTCATTTTCTTCCTAAGATAAACCTAACATAATCATAAATGTTTCCTCACTACACTATAGAATTAAACTTTATTATAGTTTGATTATTCATTTACATGCTGTAGTAAAATTAATTTTTTCTTATTTTCTTCATAAAAGTTTGGAAATTTTTCAATGGTTTTTTATTTTTCTGTTTCTAAATTACAGTATTACCACTTAGGTAATTTTAGGCACAAGTGGTGTATAACATGTGCCTTGGGAAAAGAATTGGAGACATCTTCATTTCTAATTCACATTGATTCATATTTTACATTTTTACTTTTCTAAAGTGTTAAACGTACAAAAAATTGAGAACATAGTAGAGAGTTCCTATATACAATGACCTCTTCTATTATTAACATTTTATACAACACACACTATGACACAAATGTATGTATGTGGAGTAGTTTGCTATGGTAACATTTAAAATATGGTACATTGTAATTAATAAGCCAATATTAAAGCATTTTCATTTACTAAAATCCACAATATACTTAAATATTAATTTAAGTTCAGAGGTTTGAGGAAAGAAGACCAAAGGAGTACATAGTCATTATCACATCATATCACAGGGATACGCCATTGTGACTCAGTATTGCTGATGCCAATATCGACCACCTGGCTGAGGGAGTGTTTATCAGGTTTCTCCTCTGTGGAGTTACTCTTTCCACTTCTTCCTACTGTACTCTTTGGAAGGAAGTTGCTCTGCACAGAATAATCACCACTGGAGAGCTTCCTTGAAAATGAGAAAAGTCCCATTGATGAAACTGGAGAAGACTAAGACTTCTCATGGTCCCCCACAGACGTGTAAATACTGTATCTTTTCTCTGGTATGAGAAACTGAAGATATAAATGAATTCTGAAATGTATGATAGGTATTGTGAAATAGTATGAAAATTTCAATGGGAAAAAGGGGTAGGGATAAGTAAAGAAGCGAAAGAAAAAAAGTGTTAAAAAAAAAAGGAAACAAAGCTTGTGTATATAGGGGGTGGAGGTTGTAGGGTGGGCAGGGGATGGGAAAAATGAAAATTAAGCCATGACATGTACTGGTACAAATTCTCAATGTTGACTATGATCACAATGTGTATATAAAATACAACAATAAAATCAATTTAAAAAACACTAAAAAAGATCAGTACTTTCAGTGTCTATGGGAGAAATGAAAGAAGAATGAGGGCTATGGAGAAATTATACTGATAAAATCTAACTTTGGAGACTTTGGTAAAGATATTCCAGTGGTTCTCAAATGTTACCAAAAAGCTAGCCAAATTAGTCACCAGGAGGCCTTTTTAAAACAGATTTTTGGACCCACCTCAAAGTCTCAGGATCATTAGATCTGGGATTTCCATCCCTGCAAGTTCCCAGATGAGACTGATGATCCTGGTCTGCATACCTGAGAACCCCTGCGTTCTGTCTGTGCACACCACCCTCAATCCCAAGCCTCAACATCACCTTCTGGGTAAGATATTTCCAGTCAAACTAGTTGACTCAGATGTTCAGTTTAACATCTGATACATAAACTATCACCTAGTTTTCTTTTCTGAAAAGGCAGAATAATTTTGTGAAAAACACTGGCAGATTTCAGCAGACTCTAGTTATAGATTATTATTTTCAACCTTTTCTGTGACCAACTCTGGTACAAACTAGAGTTTCTCCAAACATGTGCCATGCTTCCCCAAGTAGGTTTTCTGGATAAAATTGAGAGAACATAGACCAAAGGAAAAAGTATTTTACTCTTACTTGAGCAAAACTGAACAGTATCATCATTACTCACTTTGGGGGATAGGAGTCTCACATTAAAAAAAAAAATTATGATACTAAGATGTCACTTACTTATTTTTGCTCTCCTTCCCCTCACAAGTGCATGGTGGAGTTTTCCAGAAGCTACATAAGTGATAATATCGTCACTCTGTTAAATTATAACTTTATTCCTGTTGTTTATAAAAGAATTTAAAATGATATTAAAAAAAAAAAAAAAGGAAGCCAACACAAGGGCAAGCAAAAGCTGGAAACTATAATAAGGAAGGACTTAGTGAATATTCAGAGTTCTGTAACTTTCCAACAGTGTGCTGGATACAACACTTCCTGACACATTGCTACTGTAAGGTAGAGAGAAATTATATTATCTTGCAGTGTCAACTGGGGGCAATGCCATGGCCTCTGTCACCATTAGAGATTCTGAGGGGAGAGAGGAGATATTCACATGTGAAAATAAATTAACCATTCCTAAGTTTCAACTCCTCCCCCATCAAGGCCACAGGATTCTATTATATTTGTTTGATATAATACTTTATTTTTGTGGGTGTTTCCATGCATTATGGGATATTTAGCATACCAAGCTTCTTGTCCTAAATACCTGTTGTAATCCAGAGTTATCATAGTAATCCCAGAGTTTTCCTCACATATTTTCAAATACTGCCTTTGGTTGAGGACCTGTGGTCTAGATGATTAGATCTCAAGAAGATAACAGCCCTAAGAAAAACTGGGAAAACAGGTAAGCAGCTCAGTTTCACTTGAGGTCAATTTCACATGTTTGTGAGTGAGAGAACAAGAAATGGTTCATATCAGAACAAAACAGGCTCTGAATAATAAGGAATACTTTTAGCTCCAAAAATTCACTTGCAAGGGCACAAGATAAGGCTTAGAAACTGGTCCATTCTTCTTGGGATACATATAGTACCTTCAAAAGTAGGAGAAAATTCCAGGGGAATGTGAGTTTAAAAAAGAGAGACATTTGAAGAACCTAAAGATTAACCTGTACATAAGAAAAAAGTAACAGACCATACAGAGCAAGGATTAGAATTAAGCCTAAACATGACAAGGAAGGGATGATGTAGAAATAGAGACAGTGTAAAGCAGAACAAGCAATCAGAAGGAAAAACTGAAGATTCTTAATCTGATATGTGTAAAAACTGAAATAAATATCAGCCCCTTACAAAAGTAGAATGTATATAAAAATTAGTGATCTGGGAGATCAGGGTGAATAACTCTACCATCAATCATCACAGGGTATAGAGCTGAAAGAATCTGAAAGACCAGTTAAAAGATCTGAAGCAAAGAGGTAATCAATATCAATATTTAATGTGAATTTCAGAAAAGGAGGGGGAAACCAGGGAAATAAATAGGAGCAATGCATCACTTTCTAGTACATGTGAAAATTTAAAAATAGACCACATATTGATTCACAAAGAAAATCTTAACAACTTGTGAATTTATCATTTAAATGTAAGTCACAATGAAACTGAAAAATATTGGACAATAAATAACAATAAAAGTATTTTTTATCATGTTATGTGATGATAATCAATTATACCAAAAGGGAAGTAGAGAACTACAAATGCACCTATGAAATGGAATGAAAATTAAGACTAGATTTCCAAGTCAAGAGTAGAAAAAAACAGTACAGTACATTTGAAGAAATTAGATGTAAGGACATCACAGAAATAGGATAAAATACAAACATCATGTAAAACAAAGAAAACAAACATGATCAACAGAATACAGAGCTGATTCTTAAAGCAAAACTAAAAACTTGGCAACTTTCCAATAAATTTGATTAAGGAAAAAATAAAATGTATAAATAATTCAGGGGATTAAAAAAGTGTATTGCATGTGACACCAGTAAGATTTTTAAAATAACGAGAACAGCTGGATGTGGTAGTGCATGCCTGTAATACCAGCTCTGAGAAGGCTGGGGAAAGAGGATCACCGTGAGCTACAGTTTGTAGCCATCTTGGGCTCAAAACAAGGTCAAGGCCAGCCTGAACTACACACTGATACCCTGAGAAAGAGAGGGGTAGAGACAGAGAAAGAAGAAGGAAGGAAGGGGGAAGGGGAGGGAGACAGAGACATACAGGAAAAGAAAGACAGCGGGAGTGAGGGAGAGAGAGAGATGGAAGGAGGAAGACAGACAGACAGAGACGCAGAAACAGAGAGACAGAGATTAAAATGTCACAATGTGCACTTACAAAGTCTGGCACAGAGGAAATATTTTTGAGATATATAAACACAAAACTGATTGGAGGAGAAATAAAAAACATTATGATGAAATGCCACAGAGTTCACTTTAATATATGCTACCTATTTTTTTTTTCTTGGTTGTAAATTCTGTTTACTATCTGGTACTTTACAGAATATGTTTGCTTACCTCTGGATCAGATCATTCAGATTTCAAGTCACTATTCCTATCTCTCAATTTAAATCTGGTAGCTAGATAGCTGATTTCTATATTTTTCTTTTCTCCTTCTTTTAATGCTTTGGGTTAATTGAGTGTTTTTCATCATTCCATTTAATCTCCATTATTTCTTTATTAGTTATACCATTTCAATGAGTAATGTTTCAAATAAGAAAAAATAAATATTTAGTTGTTGAGAAAAGTATTATAATATACTTTCATAAAATAGTTGGTAATGCAGTATAGATACAATTTTTATTTGAAAAATTTTGATCAGAGCCAAGTGTGGTATAACCCCAGCATTCTGGAGTCTGAGGAAGAAGATTTCCAAGAGTTTGAGCCCAGCCTGGGATACATAGTGCGTTCAAGATCAGCCTGAACTACATGAGACCACATTAAAAAAAAAAAAAGTAAAGAAAAAAATTGATCAATGGTTTGTTGAATCTGTAACTGCACAATCAACAGATAGGAAAGCTAGCTGTATCTACCTTAATATTGTTCCATGTTGTCCCAGGTTATTTTAATATTTGGGGAGGGGGTCTGAGACAGGGTGTGAAGCTGGCAGAAAACTCACAGCAATCCTCCTGCCACATCCAGACTTTTTTCTTTTTTGGCTCTTCTTTTTTTTTTTTAAGATAGGGTCTCACTAGCTCAAAGCAATCCCACACCTGATTTTTATTATATGTTAATACTCTTAAAATCTAGGTAAAGAATATTGGAGAGTCATTTGCTCCTCAGGCACAACATTTCATTGAGGATCCAGAATTACAATGAAGGTCTGAATGACATAAGTTCATAATCCAAATAAGTGAAACTAGTATTTGTTATGGGCATCAAGTATCTGTTTTTTTGTTTTTTGTTTTTTTTGTTTTTTTTG